>JANJXV010001162.1:27500-30000 GCA_024803745.1 Megascapheus bottae | reverse complement strand
TAGGGTTAGGGTTTGGGTTAGGGGTTAGGGTTAGGGTTAGAGTTACGGTAAGGTTAGGGTTAGGGTCAGGGTTAGGGTTCAGGTAAGGGTGTTAGGGTTAGGTTTAGGCTTAGGTTTAGTGTAAGAGTAAGGGTTAGGGTTAGGGTTAGGGTTAAGGTAAGGTTTAGGGTTAGGGTTAGGGTTAGGTTTAGGGTTAGGTTTAGTGTAATGGTAAAATTTAGGGTTAGTGTTAGGGTTAGGTTTAGGATTAGGGTAAGGGTAAGGGTTAGGGTTTGGGTTAGGGTTAGGGTTAAGGTTAGGGTTAGGTTTAGGGTTAGGATTAGGGTTAGGGTAAGGGTAAGATTTAGGGTTAGGTTTATGGACAGGGTTAGGGTTAGGGAAAGGGTAAGGGTTAGGGTTAGGATTATGGTTAGGGTAAGGTTTAGGGTTAGGGTTAGGGTTAGGGTAAGGGTAAGTGTTAGGATTAGGGTTAGGTTTAGGGTTAGGGTTAGTGTTAGGGTTAGGATAAGGGTTAGGGTTAGGGTTAGGGTTAGCGTAAGGGTTATGGTTAGGGTTAGGGTAAGAGAAAGGGTTAGGTTTAGGTTTAGGGTTAGGGTTAGGGTAAGAGAAAGGGTTAGGGTTAGGGTTAGGATTAGGTTTAGGGTTAGTGTAAGGGTTAGGGTTAGGGTTAGGGTTAGGGTTAGGGTAAGGGTTAGGGTTTGGGTTAGGGTTAGGGTTAGGGTTAGTTTTAGTGTTAGGGTTAGGGTAAGGGTTAGGGTTAGGGTAAGGGTTAGGATTAGGGTTAGGGTAAGGGTAAGGGTTAGATTTAAGTTTAGGGTTGGGGTTACGGCTAGTGTTAGTGTTAGGGTAAGGGTAAGGGTTGGGGTTAGGATAAGGGTAAGGGTTAGGGTTAGGGTTCGGTTTTGGGGTTAGGGTTAGGGTAAGGGTTAGGGTTTGGGTTAGGGTAAGGGTTAATGTTAGAGTTAGAGTTAGGGTAAGGGAAAATGTTAGAGTTAGTGATAGGGTTAGGGTTAAGGGTTAGGGTTAGTGTTAGGTTTAGGGTTAGGGTAAGAGTTAGGGTTAGGGTTAGGGTTAGGTAAGGGTAAGTGTTAGTGTTAGTGTTAGGGTTAGGGTTAGGTTTAGTGTTAGGGAAAGGGTAAGGGTTAGGGTTAGGGTTAGGGTAAGGATTAGGGTTTGTGTTAGGGTTAGGGTAAGGGTTAGGGTTAGGGTTAGGGTTACGGTTAGCATTAAGGTTAGATTTTGGGTTAGGGTAAGGGTAAGGGTGAGGTTTAGGGTTAGGGGTAGGGTTAGGGGTTAGTGTTAGGGTTAGGGTTAGGGTTAGGTTTACGGTTACGGTTAGTGTAAGGGTAAGAGTTAGGGTTAGGGTTAGGATTAGGATTAGGTTTAGGTTAGGGTTAGGGTTAGGGTAAGGGTAAGGGTTAGGGTTAGAGTTAGGATTAGGGATAGGGTTAAGGTTAGGGTTAGGGTTAGCGTTAGGGTAAGGGTAAGGGTTAGGTTTAGGATTAGGGTTAGCGTTAGGGTAAGGGTAAGGGTTAGGTTTAGGTTTAGGCTTAGGGAAAGGGTAAGGGTTAGGGTTAGGGTTAGGGTTAGTTTTAGGGTTAGGGTTAGCATTAGGATAGGGATAGGGTAAGGGTAAGGGGTGGGGTTATGGTTACGATTAGGGTTAGGTTAAGAATTAGGGTTAGGGTTAGGTTAAGGTTCGGGTTAGAGTTAGGGTTAGGGTTAGTGTAAGGGTTAGTTTTAGGGTTAGGGTTAGCATTAAGTTTAGGGTTAGGGTTAGGGTAAGGGTAAGGGGTAGGGATAGGGTTAGGGTTAGGGTAAGGTTTAGGGTTAGGTTTAAGGTTAGGGTTAGGTTTAGGGTTAGGGTTAGCATTAATGTTAGTTTTAGGGTTAGGGTGAGGGTAAGGGTTAGGATTAGGGTTAAGGTTAGGGTTAGGGGTTAGGGTTAGGGTTACGGTTAGGTTTAGGGTTAAGGTTAGGCTAAGGGTAAGGGTTACGTTTAGGGTGAGGGTTAGAATTAGGTTTAGGGTTAGGTTTAGGGTAAGGGTAAGTGTTAGGGTTAGAGTTAGGGTTAGGGTAAGGTTTAGGGTTAGGGTTAGGGTTAGGGTAAGGGTAAGAGTTAGGGTTAGGTTTCGGTTAGGGGTTAGCATTGGGGTAGGGTTATGGTTAGGTTAAGGTTTATGGTTAGGGTTAGCGTTAGGGTTAGGGTAAGGGTTAGGGTTAGGATTAGGGTTAGTTTTAGGGTTAGGGTAATGGTTAGGATTAGGGTTACGGTTAGGTTTAGGGTACGGGTTATTGTTAGGGTTATGGTAAGAGAAAGTGTTAGGGTTAGGTTTAGGGTTAGAGTTAGGATTCGTGTTAGGGTAAGGGTTAGGGTTAGGGTTAGCGTTAGGGTTAGGGTAAGGTTTAGCTTTAGGGTTAGTGTTGGGGTTAGGTTTAGGGTTAGCATTAAGGTTAGGGTTAGGGTTAGTGTAAGGGTAAGGGTTGGGGTAGAGTTACA
>JANJXV010001162.1:0-22500 GCA_024803745.1 Megascapheus bottae | reverse complement strand
AGTTAGGGTACGGTTTAGGGATAGGGTTAGGGTTAGGTTTGGGGTGAGGGTAAGGGTTAGGGTTAGGGTTAGGTTTAGCGTTAGGGTTAGGGTAAGGATAAGGGTAAGGGTTAGATTTAGGGTTAGGGTTAGGGTTAAGGTTAGGGTTAGGGTTAGCGTTAGGGTTAGAGTAAGGGTAAGGTTTAGGATTAGGTTTAGGGTTAGGGTTAGTGTTAGGGAAATGGTAAGGGGTCAGGGTTAGGATTAGGGGTTAGGGTAAGGATTAGGGGTTAGGGTTAGGTTTAGGGTAAGGGTTAGGGTTAGGGTTAGCATTAAGTTAGGTTTAGGGTTAGGGTAAAGGAAAGGGTTAGGGTTAGGTTTAGGGTTAGGGTTAGGTTTAGGGTAAGGTAAGGTTTAGGGTTAGGGTTAGGTTAAGGGTTAGGGTTAGGGTCAGGGTTAGGGTTAGGGTAAGGGTAATAGTTAGGGTTAGGGTTAGGGTTAGGTTTAGGCTTAGGGTAAGGGTTAGGGTTAGGGTATGGTTAGGGATAGTGTTAGGGTTAGTGTTAGGTTTAGGGTTAGGGTTAGGGTTAAGGGTAAGGGTAAGGTTTATGGTTAGTGTTAGGGTTAGGTGTAGAGTTATGGTAAGGGTTAGGGTTAGGGTTATGATTAATGATAGGGTAAGGGTTAGGTTTAAGGTTAGGGTTAGGGTTAGGTTTATGGTTAGGGTTAGGGTAAGGTTAAGGTTTAGGGTTAGGTTTAGGGTTGGGGTTAAGGTTAGGGTTAGGGTTAGGGTAAGGGTAAGGGTTAGGGTTAGTGTTAGGTTTAGGGTAAGGGTTAGGGTTAGAGTTAGGGTTAGGGGTAAGGGTTAGGGTTAAGTTTAGGGTTAGGGTTAGGGTAGGGTTTAGGTTAAGGGTAAGGTTTAGGTTTAGGGTTAGGGTTAGGGGTTATGATTATGGCTAGGTTTAGGGTTAGGGATAAGGTAATGTAAGAGTTAGGATTAAAGTTAGGGTTAGCGTTAGGGATAGCGTAAGGGTTAGGGTTAGGTTTAGGGTAAGGGTAAGGTTTAGGGTTAGGGTTAGGGTTAGGGTTAGGGTAAGGGTAAGGGTAAGGGTAAGTGTTAGGGTTAGAGTTAGGGTTAGGGTTAGGATGAGGGTTAGTTTAGGGTAAGGGTAAGGTTAGGGTTAGGGTTAGGGTTAGAGTTAGGGTTAGGGTAAGGGTTAGGGTAGGGTTAGGGTTAGGGTACGGGTTAGGGTTAGGTTTAGCGTAAAGGTAAGGTTTAGGGTTAGGGTTAGGGTTAGAGTTAGGGTTAGAGTAAGGGTTAGGTCAGGGTTAGGGTTAGGGTTAGAGTTAGGAGTTAGAGTTAAGGTTACGATTAGGCTTAGGGTTAGGGTTAGGGTAAGGGTAACTGTTAGGGTTAGGGTTAGGATTAGGGTTGCGATAAGGGTAAGGGTTAGGTTAGGTTTAGGGTTCGGGTTAGGATAAGGGTAAGGGTTCGGTTAGGTTTAGTGTTAGGGGTTAGGGTTAGGGTTAGGATAAGTGTAAGGGTTAGGGTTAGGTTTAGGTTAGGGGTTAGTGTTAGGCTTAGGGTTTGGTTAGATTTAGGGTTAGTTTACGGTTAGGGTTAGGTTTAGGTTTAGGCTTAGGGTTAGGGTTAGGGTTATGGTTAGGGTGAGGGTTAGGTTTAGGCTTAGGTTTAGGTTTAGGGTTAGGGTAAGGTATAAAATTATGTTTAGTGTTAGGGTTAGAGTTAGGGTTAGGGTTAGGGTTAGGGTAATGGTAACGTTTAGGATTAGGGTTAGTGTGACAGTAAGGGTAAGTGTTAGGTTTAGGGTTAGGATTAGGGTTAGGTTTAGGGGTTAGGTTTAGGATTAGAGTTACGGTAAGGTTAGGATTAGGGTCAGGGTTATGGTTCGGGTAAGGGTAAGTGTTAGTGTTAGGGTTAGGCTTAGGTTTAGGGTAAGAGTAAGGGTTAGGGTTAGAGTTAGGGTTAGGGTAAGGTTTAGGGTTAGGGTTAGGGTTAGGTTTAGGGTTAGGTTTAGGGTAAGGGTAAAATTTAGGGTTAGGGTTAGGGTTAGGTTTAGGATTAGGGTTAGGGTAAGGGTAAGGGTTAGGGTTTGTGTTAGAGTTAGCGTTAAGTTTAGGGTTAGGGTTAGGGTTAGGATTAGGGTTAGGGTAAGGGTAAGGTTTAGGGTTAGGTTTATGGCTAGGGTTAGAATTAGGGAAAGGGCAAGGGTTAGGGTTAGGATTAGGGTTAGGGTAAGGTTTAGGGTTAGGGTTAGGGTTAGGGTAAGGGTAAGTGTTAGGGTTAGGGTTAGGTTTAGTGTTGGGGTTAGTGTTTGGGTTAGGATAATGTTTAGGGTTAGGGTTAGGGTTAGGGGAAGGGCTATGGTTAGGGTTAGGGTAAGAGAAAGGGTTAGGTTTAGGTTTAGGGTTAGGGTTAGGGTAAGAGACAGGGTTAGGGTTAGGGTTAGGGTTAGGTTTAGGGTTAGGGTAAGGGTTAGGGTTAGGGTATGGGTTAGGGATAGGGTTAGGTTTAGGGTAAGGGTAAGGGGTAGAATTAGCATTAGGGTTAGCATTAAGGTTAGGGTCAGCGTTCGGAGAAGGGTAAGGTTTAGGGTTAGGTTTAGGATTAGAGTTAGTAGTTAGAGTTAAGGTTAATGTTAGGGTTAGGGTTAGGTTTAGGGTTAGAGTTACGGTAAGGGTAAGGTTAAGTGTTAGGGTTAGGGTTAGGGTTAGGGTTAGGATAAGGGTAAGGGTTAGGTTTAGGGTTAGGTTTAGGGTTAGGGGTTAGTGTTAGGGTTAGGGTTAGGTTTAGGTTTAGGGTTAGGGTCAGGGTTAGGGTTATGCTTAGGGTTAGGGTTAGGGTTAGGGTTAGGGTTAGGTTAGGTTTAGGCTTAGAGTTAGGGTTAGGGTTAGGGTTAGGGTTAGGGTAGGGGAAAGTGTTAGGGTTAGGGTTAGGCTTAGGGTTAGGGTAAGAGTATGGGTTAGGTTTAGGTGTAGGTTTAGGGTTATGGTTAGGGTTAGGTTTATGGTTAGGGTTAGGGTAAGGTTAAGGTTTAGGGTTAGGTTTAGGGTTGGGGTTAAGGTTAGGGGTAGGGTTAGGGTAAGGGTAAAGGTTAGGGTTAGTGTTAGGTTTAGGGTAAGGGTTAGGGTTAGAGTTAGGTTTAAGGGTAAGGGTTAGGGTTAAGTTTAGGGTTAGGGTTAGCTTTAGGGTAAGGGTTAGGTTAAGGGTAATGTTTAGGTTTAGGGTTAGGGTTAGGGGTTATGGTTATGGCTAGGTTTAGAGTTAAGTTTAAGGTAAGTGTAAGGGTTAGGGTTAAATTTAGGGTTAGCGTTAGGGATAGCGTAAGGGTTAGGGTTAGGTTTAGGGTAAGGGTAAGTTTTAGGGTTAGGGTTAGGGTAAGGGTAAGGGTAAGTGTTAGGGTTAGAGTTAGGATTATTGTTAGGATGAGGGTAAGGGTTAGGGTTAGTGTTAAGGTTAGGGGTTAGGGTAAGGGTAAGGGTTAGGGTTAGGGTTAGGTTTAGGGTTAGGGTTAGGGTTAGGTTTAGGTTTAGGGTTAGGGTCAGGGTTAGGGTTATGCTTAGGGTTAGGGTTAGGGTTAGGGTTAGGGTTAGGTAGGTTTAGGCTTAGAGTTAGGGTTAGGGTTAGGGTTAGGGTAGGGGAAAGTGTTAGGGTTAGGGTAAGGCTTAGGGTTAGGGTAAGAGTATGGGTTAGGTTTAGGGTTAGGGTTAGGGTTAGGGTTATGGTAAGGGTAAGGGTTAGGGTTAGGGTAGGGTTAGGGGTTAGGGTTAGGATTCGGGTAAGTGTTAGGGTAACGGTTTGGGTTAGGGTTAGTGTTAGGGTACGGTTTAGGGATAGGGTTCGGGTTAGGTTTAGGGTAAGGGTTAGGGTTAGGGTTAGCATTAAGGTTAGGTTTAGGGTTAGGGTAAAGTTTAGGGTAAGGGTAAGGGTTAGGGTTAGGGTTAGGTTAGAGGTTAGGTTTCTGGTTAGGGTTAGAGTTAGGATTAGGGTAAGGGTAAGGTTTAGGGTTAGGGTTAGTGTTAGGGTTAGGGGTTAGGGTTCGGGTTAGGGGGAGGGGTTAGGGTAAGGGTTAGGGTTAGGGTTAGGGTTAGGGTTATGGTTAGAGGTTAGGTTTCTGGTTAGGGTTAGAGTTAGGATTAGGGTAAGGGTAAGGTTTATGGTTAGGGTTAGTGTTAGGGTTAGGGGTTAGGGTTCGGGTTAGGGTTAGGGTTAGGGTTCGGGTTAGGGTTAGGGTTAGGGTTAGGGTGAGGGTTAGAGTTAGGGTTAGGTGTTAGGGTTCGGGTTAGGGTTAGGGTTAGGGTAAGGGTTAGAGTCCGGGTTAGGGTTAGGGTTAGGTTTAGGGTAGGGGTAAGGGTTAGGGTTAGGGAAGTGTAAGGGTTATTGTTAGGGATACGTTTAGGGTTCAGGTAAGGGTTAGGGTTAGGTTTAGGTTTAGGGTTCGGGTAAGGATTAGGGTTCGGGTGAGTGTTAGGGTAAGGCTTAGGGTTAGGATAGTGTTAGGGTTAGCATTAAGGTTAGGGTCAGGTTAGGGTAAGGGTAAGGTTTAGGGTTAGGGTTAGGGTTAGAGGTAGGCCTTAGAGTTAAGGTTAGGGTTAGGGTTAGGGTTAGGATAAAGGTAAGGGTTAGGGTTAGGGTTAGGGGCAAGGGTAAGTGTTAGGGTTAGGGTTAGGGTTAGGGTTAGGATAACGGTAAGGTTTAGGTTAGGGTTAGGTTTAGGTTTAGTGTTATGGGTAGGGTTAGGGTTAGGGTTAGGGTTAGGTTTTAGGTTTAGGGTTAGGCTTAGGGTTAGGGTAAGGATTAGGTTTAGGGTTAGGGTTAGGCTTAGGGTTAGGGTAAGGATTAGGGTAAGGGTTAGGTTTAGGGTTAAGGTTAGGTTCAGGGTTAGGGGTTAGGGTTAGGGTTAGGGTTAGGTTTAGGCTTAGAGTCAGGGTTAGGGTTAGGGTAAGGTATAGGATTAGGGTTAGAGTTAGTGTTAGAGTTAGGGTTAGGGTTAGGGTAAAGGTAAGGGTTACGGTTAGGGTAAGGGAAAGGGTTAGGTTTAGGGTTAGGGTTAGGGTTAGGGTTAGGTTTAGGTTTAGGGTTAGGGTCAGGGTTAGGGTTATGCTTAGGGTTAGGGTTAGGGTTAGGTTAGGTTTAGGCTTAGAGTTAGGTTTAGGGTTAGGGTTAGGGTAGGGGAAAGTGTTAGGGTTAGGGTAAGGCTTAGAGTTAGGGTAAGAGTATGGGTTAGTTTAGGGTTAGGGTTAGGGTTATGGTAAGGGTAAGGGTTAGGGTTAGGGTAGGGTTAGGGGTTAGGGTTAGGATTCGGGTAAGGGTCTAGGGTAACGGTTTGGGTTAGGGTTAGTGTTAGGGTACGGTTTAGGGATAGGGTTCGGGTTAGGTTTAGGGAAAGGGTTAGGGTTAGGGTTAGCATTAAGGTTAGGTTTAGGGTTAGGGTAAAGTTTAGGGTAAGGGTAAGGGTTAGGGTTAGGGTTAGGGTTGGAGGTTAGGTTTCTGGTTAGGGTTAGAGTTAGGATTAGGGTAAGGGTAAGGTTTAGGGTTAGAGTTAGTGTTAGGGTTAGGGGTTAGGGTTCGGGTTAGGGTGAGGGTTAGGGTAAGGGTTAGGGTTAGGGTTAGGGTTAGGGTTATGGTTAGAGGTTAGGTTTCTGGTTAGGGGTAGAGTTAGGATTAGGGTAAGGGTAAGGTTTATGGTTAGGGTTAGTGTTAGGGTTAGGGGTTAGGGTTCGGGTTAGGGTTAGGGTTAGGGTAAGGGTTAGGGTTAGGGTTAGGGTTAGGGTGAGGGTTAGAGTTAGGGTTAGGTTTTAGGGTTCGGGTTAGGGTTAGGGTTAGGGTAAGGGTTAGAGTCCGGGTTAGGGTTAGGGTTAGGTTTAGGGTAGGGGTAAGGGTTAGGGTTAGGGAAAGGGTAAGGGTTATTGTTAGGGATACGTTTAGGGTTCAGGTAAGTGTTAGGGTTAGGTTTAGGTTTAGGGTTCGGGTAAGGATTAGGGTTCGGGTGAGTGTTAGGGTAAGGGTTAGGGTTAGGATAGTGTTAGGGTTAGCATTAAGGTTAGGGTCAGGTTAGGGTAAGGGTAAGGTTTAGGGTTAGGGTTAGGGTTAGAGTTAGGCCTTAGAGTTAAGCTTAGGGTTAGGGTTAGGGTTAGGATAAAGGTAAGGGTTAGGGTTAGGGTTAGGGCAAGGGTAAGTGTTAGGGTTAGGGTTAGGGTTAGGGTTAGGATAACGGTAAGGTTTAGGGTTAGGGTTAGGTTTAGGTTTAGTGTTATGGGTAGGGTTAGGGTTAGGGTTAGGGTTAGGTTTAGGTTTAGGGTTAGGCTTAGGGTTAGGGTAAGGATTAGGTTTAGGGTTAGGGTTAGGCTTAGGTTTAGGGTAAGGATTAGGGTAAGGGTTAGGTTTAGGGTTAGGGTTAGGTTCAGGGTTAGGGGTTAGGGTTAGGGTTAGGGTTAGGTTTAGGCTTAGAGTCAGGGTTAGGGTTAGGGTAAGGTATAGGATTAGGGTTAGAGTTAGTGTTAGAGTTAGGGTTAGGGTTAGGGTAAAGGTAAGGGTTAAGGTTAGGGTAAGGGAAAGGGTTAGGTTTAGGGTTAGCGTGAGGGTTAGGGGTTAGGGTTAGGGTTAGGGTTAGGGTTACGGTAAAGTTAGGGTTACGGTAAGGGTTAGGTTTAAGGTAAGGGTAAGTGTTAGGGTTAGGGTTAGGGTTAGGGTTAGGTTAAGGGTTAGGGTTAGGGTTAGATTTAGGGTTAGGATTAGGTTTAGGGTTAGGTTTAGGGTTAGAGTTAGGGTTAGGGTTAGGATAAGGGTAAGTGTTAGGGTTAGATTGAGGGTTAGGGTTAGGGTTAGTGTAAAGGTAAGGGTTAGGGTTAGGATTAGGGTTAGGAGTTAGGGTTAGGGTTAGGATTAGGGTAAGGGTTACGGTAAGGGTTAGGTTTAGGGTTAGGGTTAGGGTTAGGGTAAGGTTTAGGGTTAGGGTTAGGGTTAGGTTTAGGGTTGCATTTTGGGAAAGAGTAAGGGGTAGGGTTAGGGTTAGGTTTAGGGTTAGGAGTTAGGGTTAGGATTAGGGTAAGGGTTAAGATAAGGGTTAGGGTTAGTGTTAGGGTTAGGGTTAGGGTAAGTTTTAGGGTTAGGGTTAGGGTTAGGTTTAGGGTTACATTTTGGGAAAGGGTAAGGGTTAGGGTTAGGGTTAGGTTTAGGTTTAGGGTTAGGGTAAGGGTAATGGTTAGGGTTAGGGTTAGGGTTAGGGTTAAGGTTAGGGTTAGGGTTAGATTTAGGGTAAGGGTAAGGTTTAGGATTAGGGTTATGGTTAGGGTTAGGGTTAGGGAAAGGGTAAGGGTTAGGGTTAGGATTAGGGTTAGGGTAAGGATTAGGTTTAGGGTTAGGGTTAGGGTAAGGTTTAGGGTTAGGGTTAGCATTAAGGTTAGGGTTAGGGACAGGGAAAGGGTTAGGGTTAGGTTTAGTGTTAGGGTTAGGTTTAGGGTAAGGTAAGGGTTAGGATTATGGTTAGGGTAAGGTTTAGGGTTAGGGTTAGGGTTATGGTTAGGTTTAGGTTTAGGGTTATGGTAAGGGTAAGAGTTAGGGTTAGGTTTAGGGTTGCGGTTAAGGTTAGGTTTAGGGTTAGGGTTAGGATTTGGTTTAGGGGAAGAGTTAATGTTAGGGTTAGGGTTTGGGTTAGGGTTAGGGTTAGGGTTCGGGTTAGGGTTAGCATTAGGTTAGGGTTAGGGTTAGGATTAGGTTTAGTATTAGGGTTAGGGTAAGAATTAGGGTTAGGGTTATGGTAAGGTTCGTGTTAGGGTTAGGGTTAGGGTTAGGGTAAGGGTTAGGGTTAGGGTCAGGGTTAGCACTAAGGTTAGGGTTAGTGTTAGGTTAAGGGTAAGGTGTAGGGAAAGGGTTAGGGTTAGGTTAGGGTTAGGTTTAGGGTTCGGGTTAAGGTTAGGGTTAGGGTTAGGGTTAGGGTTAGCATTAAGTTTAGTTTTAGGGTTAGCGTAAGGGTAAGGGTTAGGGTTAGGGTTAAGGGTAGGGTTAGGGGTTAGGGTTAGGGTTAGGGTAAGGGCAAGGGTTAGGGTTAGGTTTAGGGTTAGGGTTAAGTTTAGGGTTAGGGTTAGGTTAAGGTTTAGGTTTAGAGTTAGTGTTAGGGTTACGTTTAAGGTTATGGTTAGGGTTAGGGTAAGGTTAAGGGTTAGGGTTAGGGTTAGGGTTAGAAGATAGGTTTAGGGTTAGGGTTAGAGTTAGGGTTCGGGTAAGGGTAAGGTTTAGGGTTAGGGTTAGGGTTAGGGATAGGGGTTAGGGTTCGGGTAAGGGTTAGGGTTAGAGTTAGAATTAGGTGTTAGGGTTCGGGTTAGGGTTAGGGTTAGGTTTAGGGTAGGGGTAAGGGTTAGGGTTAGGGAAAGGGTAAGGGTTATTGTTAGGGATACGTTTAGGGTTCGGGTAAGGGTTAGGGTTAGGGTTAGGTTTAGGGTTCGGATAATGATTAGGGTTCGGGTGAGTGTTAGGGTAAGGGTTAGGGTTAGGATTAGTGTTAGGGTTAGCATTAAGGTGAGGGTCAGGTTAGGGTAAGGGTAAGGTTTAGGGTTAGGGTTAGGGTTAGAGTTAGGCATTAGAGTTAAGGTTAGGTTTAGGGTTAGGGTTAGCTTTAGGGTTAGGGTTAGGGTTAGGGTAAGGGTAAGTGTTAGGTTTAGGGTTAGGGTTAGGATAAAGGTAAGGATTAGGGTTAGGGTTAGGGTTAGGGTTAGGTTTAGTGTTAGGGGTTAGGGTTAGGGTTAGGGTTAGGGTTAGGTTTAGGGATAGGGTTAGGTTTACAGTAAGGGTTAGTGTTAGGGTTAGTGTTAGGGTTAGGGTTAGGGAAAGTGTAAGGGTTATGTTTACGGTTAGGCTTAGGGTTACGGTAAGGATTAGGGTTAGGGTTAGGGTTACGCTTAGGGTTAGGGTAAGGATTAGGGTAAGGGTTAGAGTTAGGGTTAGGGTAAGGTTTAGGGTTAGGGGTTAGGTTTAGGGTTAGGGTTAGGTTTAGGCTTAGAGTTAGGGTTAGGGTTAGGGTAAGGCATAGGATTAGGGTTAGAGTTAGCGTTAGAGTTAGGGTTAGGGTTAGGGTAAAGGTAAGGGTTAAGGTTAGGGTAAGGGTAAGGGTTAGGTTTAGGGTTAGCGTTAGTATTAGGGGTTAGGGTTAGGGTTAGGGTTAGGATCACGGTAAGGTTAGGGTTAGGGTCAGGGTTAGGGTTAAGGTAAGGGTAAGTGTTAGGGTTAGGGTTAGGCTTAGGGTTAGGTTAAGAATAAGGATTAGGGTTAGGGTTAGGGTTAGGGTAAGGGTTAGGGTTAGGGTTACAGTAAGGGTAAGTGTTAGGGTTAGAGTTAGGGTTAGGCTTAGGTTAAGGGTTAGGGTTAGGGTTAGATTTAGGGTTAGGATTAGATTTAGGGTTAGGTTTAGGGTTAGAGTTAGGGTTAGGGTTAGAATAAAGGTAAGTGTTAGGGTTAGGTTTAGGGTTAAGGTTAGGGTTAGGGTAAGGGTAAGTGTTAGGGTTAGGGTTAGGGTTAGGAGTTAGGGTTCGGGTTAGGATTAGGGTAAGGGTTGGGGTAAGGGTTAGGGTTAGGGGTAGGGTTAGAGTAAGGTTTAGGTTTAGGGTTAGGTTTAGGTTTAGGCTTACGTTTAGGGTAAGGGTAAGGGTTAGGGTTAGGTTTAGGTTTAGGGTTAGTGTTAGGGTAAGGGTAATGGTTAGGGTTAGGGTTAGGGTTAAGGATAGGGTTAGGGTTAGGGTAAGGGTTAGGGTTAGGGTTAGGGAAAGGGTAAGGGTTAGGGTTAGGATTAGGGTTAGGGTAAGTATTAGGTTTAGGTTTAGGGTTAGGGTAAGTTTTAGGGTTAGGGTTAGGGTAAGGTTTAGGGTTAGGGTTAGCATTAAGGTTAGGGTTAGGGTTAGGGACATGGAAAGGGTTAGGGTTAGGTTTAGTGTTAGGGTTAGGTTTAGGGTAAGGTAAGGGTTAGGATTATGGTTAGGGTAAGGGTTAGGGTTAGGGTTAGGGTAAGGTTTAGGTTTAGGGTTTGGGTAAGGGTCAGGGTTAGGGTTAGGGTTAGGGTTGCGGTTAAGGTTAGGGTTAGGGTTAGGGTAAGGGTAAGTGTTAGGGTTAGTGTTAGGGGTAGGGTTAGGGTTAGGGTTGCATTAGGTTAGGGTTAGGGTTAGGGGTAGGGTTAGAGTTAGGGTTGCATTAGGTTAGGGTTAGGGTTAGGGGTAGGGTTAGTATTAGTGTTAGGGTAAGAATTAGGCTTACGGTTAGGGTAAGGTTCGTGTTAGGGTTAGGGTTAGGGTTAGGGTAAGGGTTAGGGTTAGGGTTAGGGTTAGCATTAAGGTTAGGGTTAGGGTTAGGGTAAGGGTAAGGGGTAGGGATAGGGTTAGGGTTAGGGTTAGGGTTAGGTTTAGAGTTCGGGTTAAGGATAGGGTTAGGGTTAGGGTTAGGGTTAGCATTAAGGTTAGTTTTACCGTTAGGGTAAGGGTAAGGGTTAGGGTTAGGGTTAAGGTTAGGGTTAGGGGTTAGGGTTAGGGTTAGGGTTACGGTTAGGTGTAGGGTTAGTTTTAGGCTAAGGGTAAGGGTTATGTTTAGGGTTAGGGTTAGGATTAGGTTTAGGGTTAGGGTTAGTGTAAGGGTAAGTGTTAGGGTTAGAGTTAGGGTTAGGGTAAGGTTTAGGGTTAGGGTTAGGGTTAGGGTTAGGTTTAGGGTAAGGGTAAGGGTTAGGGTTAGGGTTAGGGTTAGGGGTTAGGGTCAGGGGTAGGGTTACAGTTAGGATAAGTTTTAGGGTTAGGGTTAGCGTTAGGGGTAGGGTAAGGGATAAAAGGTTAGGGTTAGCATTAGTTTTAGGTTTAGGGTAAGGGTTAGGATTAGGGTTAGGGTTAGGGTAAGGGTAAGGGTTAGGGTTAGGGTTAGGTGTTAGGGTTAGGGTTAGGGTTAGGGTTAGGATCACGGTAAGGTTAGGGTTAGGGTCAGGGTTAGGGTTAAGTTAAGGGTAAGTGTTAGGGTTAGGGTTAGGCTTAGGGTTAGGTTAAGAATAAGGATTAGGGTTAGGGTTAGGGTTAGGGTAAGTGTTAGGGTTAGGGTTACAGTAAGGGTAAGTGTTAGGATTAGATTTAGGGTTAGGTTTAGGGTTAGAGTTAGGGTTAGGGTTAGAATAAGGGTAAGTGTTAGGGTTAGGTTTAGGGTTAGGGTTAGGGTTAGGGTAAGGGTAAGTGTTAGGGTTAGGGTTAGGGTTAGGAGTTAGGGTTCGGGTTAGGATTAGGGTAAGTGTTGGGGTAAGGATTAGGGTTAGGGGTAGGGTTAGGGTAAGGTTTAGGTTTAGGGTTAGGTTTAGGTTTAGGCTTACGTTTAGGGTAAGGGTAAGGGTTAGGGTTAGGTTTAGGTTTAGGGTTAGTGTTAGGGTAAGGGTAATGGTTAGGGTTAGGGTTAGGGTTAAGGATAGGGTTAGGGTTAGGGTAAGGGTTAGGGTTAGGGTTAGGGAAAGGTTAAGGGTTAGGGTTAGGATTAGGGTTAGGGTAAGGATTAGGTTTAGGTTTAGGGTTAGGGTAAGTTTTAGGGTTAGGGTTAGGGTAAGGTTTAGGGTTAGGGTTAGCATTAAGGTTAGGGTTAGGGTTAGGGACATGGAAAGGGTTAGGGTTAGGTTTAGTGTTAGGGTTAGGTTTAGGGTAAGGTAAGGGTTAGGATTATGGTTAGGGTAAGGGTTAGGGTTAGGGTTAGGGTAAGGTTTAGGTTTAGGGTTTGGGTAAGGGTCAGGGTTAGGGTTAGGGTTAGGGTTGCGGTTAAGGTTAGGGTTAGGGTTAGGGTAAGGGTAAGTGTTAGGGTTAGTGTTAGGGGTAGGGTTAGGGTTAGGGTTGCATTAGGTTAGGGTTAGGGTTAGGGGTAGGGTTAGAGTTAGGGTTGCATTAGGTTAGGGTTAGGGTTAGGGGTAGGGTTAGTATTAGTGTTAGGGTAAGAATTAGGCTTACGGTTAGGGTAAGGTTCGTGTTAGGGTTAGGGTTAGGGTTAGGGTAAGGGTTAGGGTTAGGGTTAGGGTTAGCATTAAGGTTAGGTTTAGGGTTAGGGTAAGGGTAAGGGGTAGGGATAGGGTTAGGGTTAGGGTTAGGGTTAGGGTTAGGTTTAGAGTTCGGGTTAAGGATAGGGTTAGGGTTAGGGTTAGGGTTAGCATTAAGGTTAGTTTTACTGTTAGGGTAAGGGTAAGGGTTAGGGTTAGGGTTAAGGTTAGGGTTAGGGGTTAGGGTTAGGGTTAGGGTTACGGTTAGGTGTAGGGTTAGTTTTAGGCTAAGGGTAAGGGTTATGTTTAGGGTTAGGGTTAGGATTAGGTTTAGGGTTAGGGTTAGGGTTAGGGTAAGGGTAAGTGTTAGGGTTAGAGTTAGGGTTAGGGTAAGGTTTAGGGTTAGGGTTAGGGTTAGGGTTAGGTTTAGGGTAAGGGTAAGGGTTAGGGTTAGGGTTAGGGTTAGGGGTTAGGGTCAGGGGTAGGGTTACGGTTAGGATAAGTTTTAGGGTTAGGGTTAGCGTTAGGGGTAGGGTAAGGGATAAGGTTAGGGTTAGCATTAGTTTTAGGTTTAGGGTAAGGGTTAGGATTAGGGTTAGGGTTAGGGTAAGGGTAAGGGTTAGGGTTAGGGTTAGGTGTTAGGGTTAGGGTTAGGGTTAGGTTTAGGGTTAGGGTTAGGGTAAGGGTAATGGTTAGGGTTAGGGTTAGGGTTAGAGTTAGGAGTTAGTGTTAGGGTTAGGATTAGGGTAAGGGTTACGGTAAGGGTTAGGGTTAGGGTTAGGGTTAGGGTAAGTTTTAGGCTTAGGGTTAGGGTTAGGTTTAGGGTTACATTTTGGGAAAGGGTAAGGGTTAGGGTTAGGGTTAAGTTTAGGTTTAGGGTTAGGGTAAGGGTAATGGTTAGGGTTAGGGTTAGGGTTAGGGTTAGGGTTAAGGTTAGGGTTAGGGTTAGATTTAGGGTAAGGGTAAGGTTTAGGATTAGGGGTATGGTTAGGGTTAGGGTTAGGGAAAGGGTAAGGGTTAGGGTTAGGATTAGGGTTAGGGTAAGGATTAGGTTTAGGGTTAGGGTTAGGGTAAGGTTTAGGGTTAGGGTTAGCATTAAGGTTAGGGTTAGGGACAGGGAAAGGGTTAGGGTTAGGTTTAGTGTTAGGGTTAGGTTTAGGGTAAGGTAAGGGTTAGGATTATGGTTAGGGTAAGGGTTAGGGTTAGGGTTAGGGTTATGGTTAGGTTTAGGTTTAGGGTTATGGTAAGGGTAAGAGTTAGGGTTAGGGTTAGGGTTGCGGTTAAGTTTAGGTTTAGGGTTAGGATTTGGTTTAGGGGAAGAGTTAATGTTAGGGTTAGGGTTTGGGTTAGGGTTAGGGTTAGGGTTCGGGTTAGGGTTAGCATTAGGTTAGGGTTAGGGTTAGGATTAGGTTTAGTATTAGGGTTAGGGTAAGAATTAGGGTTAGGGTTATGGTAAGGTTCATGTTAGGGTTAGGGTTAGGGTAAGGGTTAGGGTTAGGTTTAGGGTTAGCACTAAGGTTAGGGTTAGTGTTAGGCTGAGGGTAAGGTGTAGGGAAAGGGTTAGGGTTAGGTTAGGGTTAGGTTTAGGGTTCGGGTTAAGGTTAGGGTTAGGGTTAGGGTTCGGGTTAGCATTAAGTTTACTTTTAGGGTTAGCGTAAGGGTAAGGGTTAGGGTTAGGGTTAAGGGTAGGGTTAGGGGTTAGGGTTAGGGTTAGGGTAAGGGCAAGGGTTAGGGTTAGGGTTAGGGTTAGGGTTAAGTTTAGGGTTAGGTTAAGGTTTAGGTTTAGAGTTAGTGTTAGGGTTACGTTTAAGGTTATGGTTAGGGTTAGGGTAAGGTTAAGGGTTAGGGTTAGGGTTAGGGTTAGAAGTTAGGTTTAGGGTTAGGGTTAGAGTTAGGGTTAGGGTTAGGGTTAGGGTTAGGGATAGGGGTTAGGGTTCGGGTAAGGGTTAGGGTTAGAGTTAGAATTAGGTGTTAGGGTTCGGGTTAGGGTTAGGTTTAGGGTAAGGGTTAGAGTCAGGGTTAGGGTTAGGGTTAGGTTTAGTGTAGGGGTAAGGGTTAGGGTTAGGGAAAGGGTAAGGGTTATTGTTAGGGATACGTTTAGGGTTCGGGTAAGGGTTAGGGTTAGGGTTAGGTTTAGGGTTCGGGTAAGGATTAGGGTTCGGGTGAGTGTTAGGGTAAGGGTTAGGGTTAGGATTAGTGTTAGGGTTAGCATTAAGGTGAGGGTCAGGTTAGGGTAAGGGTAAGGTTTAGGGTTAGGGTTAGGGTTAGAGTTAGGCATTAGAGTTAAGGTTAGGTTAGGGTTAGGGTTAGCTTTAGGGTTAGGGTTAGGGTTAGGGTAAGGGTATGTGTTAGGTTTAGGGTTAGGGTTAGGATAAAGGTAAGTGTTAGGGTTAGGGTTAGGGTTAGGTTTAGTGTTAGGGGTTAGGGATAGGTTTAGGGTTAGGGTTAGGTTTAGAGATAGGGTTAGGTTTACAGTAAGGGTTAGTGTTAGGGTTAGTGTTAGGGTTAGGGTTAGTGAAAGTGTAAGGGTTATGTTTACGGTTAGGCTTAGGGTTACGGTAAGGATTAGGGTTAGGGTTAGGGTTACGCTTAGGGTTAGGGTAAGGATTAGGGTAAGGGTTAGATTTAGGGTTAGGGTAAGGTTTAGGGTTAGGGGTTAGGTTTAGGGTTAGGGTTAGTTTTAGGCTTACAGTTAGGGTTAGGGTTAGGGTAAGGCATAGGATTAGGGTTAGAGTTAGCGTTAGAGTTAGGGTTAGGGTTAGGGTAAAGGTAAGGGTTAAGGTTAGGGTAAGGGTAAGGGTTAGGTTTAGGGTTAGCGTTAGTCTTAGGGGTTAGGGTTAGGGTTAGGGTTACGATCACGGTAAGGTTAGGGTTAGGGTCAGGGTTAGGGTTAAGGTAAGGGTAAGTGTTAGGGTTAGGGTTAGGCTTAGGGTTAGGTTAAGAATAAGGATTGGGGTTAGGGTTAGGGTTAGGGTAAGGGTTAGGGTTAGGGTTAGAGTAAGGGTAAGTGTTAGGGTTAGAGTTAGGGTTAGGCTTAGGTTAAGGGTTAGGGTTAGGGTTAGATTTAGGGTTAGGATTAGATTTAGGGTTAGGTTTCGGGTTAGAGTTAGGGTTAGGGTTAGGATAAGGGTAAGTGTTAGGGTTAGGTTTAGGGTTAGGGTTAGGGTTAGGGTAAGGGTAAGTGTTAGGGTTAGGGTTAGGGTTAGGAGTTAGGGTTCGGGTTAGGATTAGGGTAAGGGTTGGGGTAAGGGTTAGGGTTAGGGGTAGGGTTAGGGTAAGGTTTAGGTTTAGGGTTAGGTTTAGGTTTAGGCTTATGTTTACGGTTAGGGTAAGGGTTAGGGTTAGGTTTAGGTTTAGGGTTAGTGTTAGGGTAAGGGTAATGGTTAGGGTTAGGGTTAGGGTTAAGGATAGGGTTAGGGTTAGGGTAAGGGTTAGGGTTAGGGTTAGGGAAAGGGTAAGGTTTAGGGTTAGGATTAGGGTTAGGGTAAGGATTAGGTTTAGGTTTAGGGTTAGGGTAAGTTTTAGGGTTAGGGTTAGGGTAAGGTTTAGGGTTAGGGTTAGCATTAAGGTTAGGGTTAGGGTTAGGGACATGGAAAGGGTTAGGGTTAGGTTTAGTGTTAGGGTTAGGTTTAGGGTAAGGTAAGGGTTAGGATTATGGTTAGGGTAAGGGTTAGGGTTAGGGTTAGGGTAAGGTTTAGATTTAGGGTTAGGGTAAGGGTAAGGGTTAGGGTTAGGGTTAGGGTTGCGGTTAAGGTTAGGGTTAGGGTTAAGGTAAGGGTAAGTGTTAGGGTTAGTGTTAGGGGTAGGGTTAGGGTTAGGGTTGCATTAGGTTAGGGTTAGGGTTAGGGGTAGGGTTAGGGTTAGGGTTGCAATAGGTTAGGGTTAGGGGTAGGGTTAGTATTAGTGTTAGGGTAAGAATTAGGCTTACGGTTAGGGTAAGGTTCGTGTTAGGGTTAGGGTTAGGGTTAGGGTAAGTGTTAGGGTTAGGGTTAGGGTTAGCATTAAGGTTAGGGTTAGGGTTAGGGTAAGGGTAAGGGGTAGGGATAGGGTTAGGGTTAGGGTTAGGGTTAGGGTTAGGTTTAGAGTTCGGGTTAAGGATAGGGTTAAGGTTAGGGTTAGGGTTAGCATTAAGGTTAGTTTTACCGTTAGGTTAAGGGTAAGGGTTAGGGTTAGGGTTAAGGTTAGGGTTAGGGGTTAGGGTTAGGGTTAGGGTTACGGTTAGGTGTAGGGTTAGTTTTAGGCTAAGGGTAAGGGTTATGTTTAGGGTTAGGGTTAGGATTAGGTTTAGGGTTAGGTTTAGGGTAAGGGTAAGTGTTAGGGTTAGAGTTAGGGTTAGGGTAAGGTTTAGGGTTAGGGTTAGGGTTAGGGTTAGGGTTAGGTTTAGGGTAAGGGTATGGGTTAGGGTTAGGTTTAGGGTTAGGGGTTAGGGTCAGGGGTAGGGTTACGGTTAGGATAAGTTTTAGGTTTAGGGTTAGCGTTAGGGTTAGGGTAAGGGATAAGTTTAGGGTTAGCATTAGTTTCAGGTTTAGGGTAAGGGTTAGGATTAGGGTTAGGGTTAGGGTAAGGGTAAGGGTTAGGGTTAGGGTTAGGTGTTAGGGTTAGGGTTAGGGTTAGGTTTAGGGTTAGGAAAAGGGTAAGGCTTAGGGTTAGGGTTAGGGTAAGAATTAGAGTTAGTCTTACGGTTAGGGTAAGGGTTAGGGTTAGGTTCAGGGTAAGCATTAACGTTAGGGTTAGGGTTAGGGTAAGGGTAAGTGTTGGGGTGAGGGTAAGGGTTAGGGTAAGGGTAAGGGTTAGGTTTAGGGTTAGGATTAGGGTAAGGGTACGTGTTAGTGTTAGGGTTAAGTTTAGGGTTAGGGTTAGGGTTAGGGTGAGGGTAAGGGTTAGGTTTAGGTTGGGGGTTTAGGTTTACGGCAAGGGTAAGGGTTAGGTTAAGGGTAAGGGTTAGGTTTAGGGTTAGGGTAAGGGTAAGAGTTAGGGTTAGGGTTAGGGTAAGGGTAAGGGTTAGGGTTTAGGGTTAGGGTTAGGATTAGGGTAAGGTTTAGGGATAGGGTTAGGGTTAGGGTTAGGGTTGGGATAATGGTTAGGGTTAGGTTTAGGGTAAGGGTAAGGTTTAGGCTTAGGGTTAGGGTTAGAGTTAGGGTTAGGGTAAGGGTTAGGGTTAGGGTTAGGGTTAGGGTTAGGTTTAGGGTTAGGATTAGGGTAAGGGTACGTGTTAGTGTTAGGGTTAAGTTTAGGGTTAGGGTTAGGGTTAGGGTGAGGGTAAGGGTTAGGTTTAGGTTGGGGGTTGGGGTTAAGTTTAGGGTTAGGGTTAGGGTAAAGGTAAGGGTTAGTGTTAGGGTTAGGGTTAGGGTGAGGGTTAGGGTGAGGGTTAGGTGTTAGGTTTCGGGTGTGGGTTAGGGTAAGGGTTAGGGTCAGGGTTAGGGTTAGAGTTAGGCTTAGGGTAGGGGTAAGGGTTAGGGTTAGTGTTAGGTTTAGGGAAAAGGTAAGGGTTAGGGTTAGGGTTTGGGTAAGTATTAGGGTTCGGGTTAGGGTAGGGGTAAGGGTAACGGTTAGGATTAATGTTAGGGTTAGCATTAAGGTTAGGGTTAGGTTTAGGGTAAGGGCAAGGTTTATGGTTAGGGTTAGGGTTAGAGTTAGGAGTTAGAGTTAAGTTTAGGGTTAGGGTTAGGGTTAGGTTTAGGGTTAGGTTTGGGGTTAGGGTAATGGTAACTGTTAGGGTAAGGGTTAGGGTTAGGTTTAGGGTTAGGGGTTAGGGTTAGGGTTAGGGTTTGGGTTAGATTTAGGGTTAGGTTTAGGGTTAGGGTTAGGTTTAGGTTTAGGCTTAGGATTAGGGTTAGGGATATTGTTAGGGTTAGGGTTAGGTTTAGGCTTAGGTTTAGGTTTAGGGTTAGGGTAAGCTATAAGATTAGGTTTAGTGTTAGGGTTAGAGTTAGGGTTAGGGTTATGTTAACGGTAATGTTTAGGGTTAGGGTTAGGGTGAGAGTAAGGGTAAGTGTTAGGTTTAGTTTTAGGGTTAGGGTTAGGGGTTAGGGTTAGGGTTAGGGTTACGGTAAGGTTAGGGTTAGTGTCGGCGTTAGGGTTCGGGTAAGGGTAATGTTAGGGTTAGGGTTAGGCTTAGGTTTAGGGTAAGAGTAAGGGTTAGGGTTAGGGTTAGGGTTATGGTTAGGTTTAGGGTTAGGGTTAGGGTTAGGTTTTGGGTTAGGTTTAGGGTAAGGGTAAAATTTAGGGTTAGGATTAGGGTTCGGGTTAGGGTAAGGTTATGTGTTAGGGTTAGGGTTAGGGTAAGTGTTAGGGTTAGGGTTAGTGTTACGGTTAGGGTTAGGTTAAGGGTAAGGTTTAGGGTTAAAGTTGTAGTCAGGGTTAGGGTTAGGGTGAGGGTAAGGGTAATGGTTAGGGTTAGGTTTAGGGTTGTGGTAAGGGTAAGGTTTAGGTTTTGGGTTAGGATTAGGTTTAGGGTTAGGGTTAGCATAAGGATAAATATTAGAGTTAAGGTTAGGGTGAGGGTAAGGTTAAGGGTTAGGGTTAAGATTAGGGTTAGGGTTAGGGTTAGGGTAAGGGTTAGGGTTAGGGTTAGGGTTAGGTTTAAGGTTGGGGTTAAGGTTCGGGTTAGGGTTAGGGTAAGGGTAAGTGTTATGTTAGGGTTAGGGTTAGGGTTAGGGTTAAGGTTAGGGTTAGGGTTAGGTTTAGGGTTAGGATTAGGGTTATGGTTAGGGTTAGGGTTAGGGTTAGGGTTAGGGTAAGGGTAAGGGTTAGGATTAGAGTTAGGGTTAGGTTTAGGAGTTACGGTTAGGGTTAGGTTTAGGGTTACGGAAAGAGTTAGGATTAGGGTTAGGGTTAGGTAAGGGTAAGTGTTAGTGATAGGGTTAGGGTTAGGGTAAGGGTAAGGGTTAGGTTTAGGTTTAGGGTTAGGGTAAGGGTAAGGGTTAGGTTTAGGTTTAGGGTTAGGTTTAGGGTTAGGGTTAGGGTAAGGAAAAATTTTGCATTTAAGGTTAGGGTTAGGGTTAGGGTTAGGGTTAAGGTTAGGGTGAGGGTAAGGGTAAGGGTTAGGGTTAGGGCTAGGGTTAGGTTAGGGGAAGGGTTAGGGTTAGGGTTAGGTTTAGGGTTAGATTTAGGTTTGGGGTTAAGTTTAGGGTTAGGGTTAGGGTAAGGGTTAGGTTTATGGTTAGGGTTAGGGTAAGGGTAAGAGTAAGGGTAATTGTAAGGTTTAGAGTTAGGGTTAGGGGTAGGGTAAGGGTTAGTTTTAGGGTTAGGGTAAGGGTAAGGTTTAGGGTTAGGGTTAGGGTTAATTTAGGGTAAGGGTAAGGGTAAGTGTTAGGGTTAATGTTAAGTTTAGGGTAAGGGTAAGGGTTAGGGTTAAGGTTAGGGTTAGGGTTAGGTTTAGGATTAGGGTTAGGGTTAATGTTAGGTTTAGCGTTAGGGTAAGTGTAAGGGTTAGGTTAGGGTCAGGGTTAGGTTTAGGGTTAGAGTTAGCATTAGGGTTAGGGTAAGTATAAGGGTTAGGGTTAGGGTTAGGGTTAGGGTTAGGGTTAGGTTTATGTTAGGTTTAGGGTTAGGGTTAGGGTAAGGGCAAGGGTTAGGATTAGGGTTAGGGTTAAGGTTAGGGTTAGGATTAGGGTTAGAGTTAGGGTTAAGGTTAAGGTTAGGGTTAGGGTTAAGGTTAGGGTAAGGGTTAGGGTTAGAGTTAGGGTAAGGTTTAGGGTTAGGGTTAGGGTTAGGGTTAGGTTTAAAGTTATGTGTAGGTTGAGGGTTAGGGTTAGGGTTAGGGTTAGGATGAGGGTTAGGTTTAGGGTTAGAGTTAGGGTAAGGGTAAGGGTTAGGGTTAGGGTTAGGTTCAGGTTTAGTGTTAGCTTTAGGGTTAGGGTTAGGGTAAGAGCAAGGATTAGGGTTAGGGTTAGGGTTAAGGTTAGTGTTAGGGTTAGGGTTAAGGTTAGGGTTAGGGTTAGGGTTAGGTTTAGGTTAAGGGTGAGGGTTAGGGTTAGTGTAAGGGTTAGGTTTAGGGTTAGGGTTAGGGTTAGTTTAAGGGTTAGTGTTAGGTTTAGGGAAAAGGTAAGGTTTAGAGTTAGGGTAAGGTTTAGGGTTAGGTTTAGGGTTAGTGTTAGGGTTAGGGTTAGGTTTAGGGTAAGGGTAAGGGTTAGGGAAAGGGTTAGGGTTAGATTAGGGTAAGGGTTAGGGTTAGGGTTAGGGTTAGGGTTAGGTTTAAGGTTAGGGTTAGTGTTAGGGTTAGGGTAAAGGTAAGGGTTAGGGTTAGGGTTAGGGTTAGTTTTAGGGTTAGGGTAAGTGTAAGGGTTAGGGTTATGGTTAGCGTTAGGGTAAGGGTTAGGGTTAGGATTAGGGTTAGGGTAGGGTTTAGGGTAAGGGTAATGTTAGTGTTAGGGTTTGGTTTAGTATAAGGGTAAGGATTAGGGTTAAGTTTTGGTTTCGGGTTATGGGTTATGCTTAGGGTTAGGGTTAGGGTTAGGGTTAGGTTAGGGTTAGTTTAAGGGTTAGGGTTAGGGTTAGGTTTAGGGTTAGGGTTAGGGTTAGGGTAAGGGTAAGGGTTATGGTTAGGATTAGGGTTAGGGTTAGGGTTAGGGTAATGGTTAGGGTTAGGGTTAGGGTTTGGTTTATGGTTAGGGATAGGGTAAGGGTAAGGGTAAGGGTTACAGTTAGGTTTAGGGTTGGGGTTAAAGTTAGGTTTAGGGTTAGGGTACATTTAACGATTAGGTTTAGGGTTAGGGTTAGGTTTATGCTTAGGGTTAAGGTTAGGGATAGGATTAGGGTTAGGTTTAAGGTTAGGGTTAGAGTTAGGGTTAGGGTAAGGTTATTTGTTAGGGTTAGGGTTAGGGTTAGGGTTAGGTTAAGTGTTAGGGTTAGGGTTAGTGTTACGGTTAGGGTTAGGGTAAGGGTAAGGTTTAGGGTTAAAGTTATGGTCAGGGTTAGGGTTAGGGTTAGGGTGAGGGTAAGGGTAAGGGTTAGGGTTAGGTTTAGGGTTATGGTAAGGGTAAGGTTTAGGTTTAGGATTAGGATTAGGTTTAGGGTTAGGGTTAGCATAAGGATAAATATTAGAGTTAAGGTTAGGGTGAGGGTAAGGGTAAGGGTTAGGGTTAAGATTAGGGTTAGTGTTAGGGTAAGGGTTAGGGTTAGGGTTAGAGTAAGGGTTAGGGTTAGTGTTAGGGTTAGGTTTAATTTTGGGGTTAAGGTTCGGGTTAGGGTTAGGGTAAGGGTAAGGGTTATGTTTGAGTTAGGGTTAGGGTTAGGGTTAAGGTTAGGTTTAGGGTTAGGTTTAGGGTTAGGATTAGGGATATGGTTAGGGTTAGGGTTAGGGTTAGGGTTACAGTAAGGGTAAGGGTTAGGATTAGAGTTAGGGTTAGGGTTAGGAGTTACGGTTAGGGTTAGGTTTAGGGTTACGGAAAGAGTTAGGATTAGGGTTAGGTTTAGGTAAGGGTAAGTGTTAGTGATAGGGTTAGGGTTAGGGTAAGGGTAAGGGTTAGGTTTAGGTTTAGGGTTAGGGTAAGGGTAAGGGTTAGGTTTAGGTTTAGGGTTAGGTTTAGGGTTAGGGTTAGGGTAAGGAAAAATGTTACAATTAAGGTTAGGGTTAGGGTTAGGGTTAGGGTTAAGGTTAGGGTGAGGGTAAGTGTAAGGGTTAGGGTTAGGGCTAGTGTTAGGGTTAGTTTTAGGGTTAGGGTAAGTGTAAGGGTTAGGGTTAGGGTTAGCGTTAGGGTAAGGGTTAGGGTTAGGATTAGGGTTAGGGTATGGTTTAGGGTAAGGGTAATGTTAGTGTTAGGGTTTGGTTTAGGATAAGGGAAAGGATTAGGGTTAAGTTTTGGTTTAGGGTTAGGGGTTATGCTTAGGGTTAGGGTTAGGGTTAGGCTAGGGTTAGTTTAAGGGTTAGGGTTAGGGTTAGGTTTAGGGTTTTGGTTAGGGTTAGGGTAAGGGTAAGGGTTAGGGTTAGGATTAGGGTTAGGGTTAGAGTTAGGGTCATGGTTAGGGTTAGGGATAGGTTTAGGGTTAGGGATAGGGTAAGGGTAAGGGTTAGGGTTACAGTTAGGTTTATGGTTGGGGTTAAAGTTAGGTTTAGGGTTAGGGTACATTTAAGGATTAGGGTTAGGGTTAGGGTTAGGGTTAAGGTTAGGGTGAGGGTAAGGGTAAGGGTTAGGGTTAGGGTTAGGGTTAGGTTAGGGGAAGGGTTAGGGTTAGGGTTAGGTTTAGGGTTAGATTTAGGTTTGGGGTTAAGTTTAGGGTTAGAGTTAGGGTAAGGGTTAGGGTTAGGGTTAGGGTAAGGGTAAGAGTAAGGGTAATTGTAAGGTTTAGAGTTAGGGTTAGGGGTAGGGTAAGGGTTAGTTTTAGGGTTAGGGTAAGGGTACGGTTTAGGGTTAGGGTTAGGGTTAAGTTTAGGGTAAGGGTAAGGGTTATGGTTGAGGTTAGGGTTAGGGTTAGGTTTAGGATTAGGGTTAGGGTTAATGTTAGGTTTAGCGTTAGGGTAAGCGTAAGGGTTAGGTTAGGGTTAGGGTTAGGTTTAGGGTTAGAGTTAGCGTTAGGGTTATGGTAA
>JANJXV010001161.1:0-186160 GCA_024803745.1 Megascapheus bottae | reverse complement strand
TTCACACACCTCCATTCTGTGACTTCTCACACCTCTATTCTGAGTTCACACACCTCCATTCTGTGACTTCACACACTTCCATTCCGTGACTTCACACACCTCCATTCTTACTTCACACACCTCCATTCTATGACTTCACACACTTCCATTCTAGGACTTCACACACCTCCATTCTTACTTCACACACCTCCATTCTTACTTCACACACCTCCATTCTATGACTTCACTCACTTCCATTCTAGGACTTCACACACCTCCATTCTGTGACTTCACACACCTCCATTCTGAGTTCACACACCTCCATTCTGTGACTTCACACACCTCCATTCTATGACTTCACAGACCTCGAATCAGTGACTTTACTCAACTCCACTCTATGACTTCACACTGCTCCATTCTATGACTTCCCTCACCTCCTTTCTATGACTTCACACACCTCTATTCTCTGACTTCACACCTCCATTCTGACTTCAGATACCTCCATTCTGTGACTTCACACACCTCCATTCCATGAATTCACACACCTCCATTCTATGACTTCACACACCTTCATTCTTACTTCAGAAACATCCATTCTATGACCTCACACAACTCCATTCGATGACTTCACAAACCTCCATTCTGTGAATTCACACACCTCTATTCTGAGTTCACACAACTCCATTCGGTGACTTCACAGACCTCCATTCTTACTTCACCAACCTCCATTCTATGACTTCACACACTTCCATCTATGACTTCACACACCTCCATTCTGTGACTTCTCACACCTCCATTCTGAGTTCACACACCTCCATTCTGTGACTTCACACACTTCCATTCCGTGACTTCACACACCTCCATTCTTACTTCACACACCTCCATTCTATGACTTCACACACTTCCATTCTAGGACTTCACACACCTCCATTCTTACTTCACACACCTCCATTCTATGACTTCACACACTTCCATTCTAGGACTTCACACACCTCCATTCTGTGACTTCATACACCTCCATTCTGAGTTCACACACCTCCATTCTGTGACTTCACACACCTCCATTCCGTGACTTCACACACCTCCATTCTGTGACTTCACACACCTCCATTCTATGACTTCACACACCTCAATTCTATGACTTCACACACCTCCATTCTGTGACTTCACACACCTCCATTCTATGACTTCACACACCTCCATTCTGTGACTTCACACACCTCCATTCTATGACTTCACACACCTCCATTCTGTGACTGCAAACACCTCCATTCTATGACTTCACACACCTCCATTGTGACTTCACACACCTCCATTCTATGAGTTCACACACCTCCATTCTGACTTCACTCACCTCCACTCTATGACTTCACACTTCTCCATTCTATGACTTCCCACACCTCCTTTCTATGAGTTCACCCACCCCCATTCTCTGACTTCACACCTCCATTCTGACTTCACACACCTCCATTCTGTGACTTCACACACCTCCATTCTATTGTTGGGGACCGACTGTGGGGTCAATGACCTTGGACCTGACCTTGGACCTACACAACTGTATACACAAGGAAGTAACTCTGATCAGGATGACTTTAAGCAAAGTCAATCAGTTCTTATCATGATGACTTTAAGCAATGTCAATCAGTTCTTATCATGATGACTTTAAGCAATGTTAATCCTTTCTCATTTATCCTATATGTGATTTGTTTACTATTTTGTATGAATGTAGCCTCTGGCAACTCCCTAGTTTTAAGAAGAGTATTTAAGGTCGGAACTTAAAATAAATGGGAGAGTCTTAGGCAGCAGTCTGGAGCTCACAGACTTCTTGGACTGCTGACTTGGTCTGTAGTCCTCCCGAACTCCATCTGTTTGTCTCTCTTCTATTTTTTCCTAGTCCTTGCCTCTATTTCAGGAATCCCAATCCACGAACCCTGGTTTGCTGTCGGCTGACTCCGGCAACTGGCGCCCGAACAGGGACCTGAAAATCTGGGACAAGGTGAAGGACCCCCCCTGTGGTGAGTAACACGTCGTAGGACTATTAGGAGAGTGTATAGTCAGGAGAAAAAATTATGGGTCAAGTTAATAGCTATATGTCATATTTACCCATCTTAACAGGCCTACTTGAAGCCCACGGAATGTGGTTGGAAAAAGGGGTGCTTCAGATCTTCCTACAGTTTCTCGAGGAGGCATGCCCGAGGTCTATAGAGGAGGAATTCCAAAAAGCCTGGCAGGGGATAGGAAAAAGAATTAAAGATTATTATAATGTATATGGCCCCGAAAAGACCCCAGTAGAGGCTATTGATGTATGGAATTTAGTAAGTGAAGGCATAGATCCTCAACATGAGAATGCTGAACTTGAATTAAGGGAACTTTATGAATTAAAGGACCCTTCTGAAAAACCTGAGGCTGAGCCATATGCCGCAGCCCAAGAGAGTCTAAGTGAGATCTTGAAAAGGGAACAACAACCAGTAGATATTGAGTATCAGAATTCAAATTTTAATATGAGGGAGGAAAGTTATGATGAGCAGATGGAGGACCGGATAGCTACAATAGAAAAGAGGTTAGAAGAAATGCTACATCTACTATCTAAAATGGGGATAGAGCAGAGAGCCGCCCCAGAAGTAGGAAAGAAATATGACCCTCAGGCCACTATGGTGTCTGATTCTAAACCTTATCCCTCACACCCACCGCCTCCGGCTGCAGCCTTAAGGCCTCAATCCCTTTTCCAACCTTTCAAGCCTAAAAGCCCTAGCAACAAGTCCCTTTTAACAGGCACTACAACCAGGCACAGTGCATCACAATTAAACCTGGCTCAGGCTGCTAGAGAGAGGGAAGATATTTCAGAGCCTCAATGCTTCCCTAGTTTAGTTGATCAGGATGAACAAGTATACCATCAACCTGTTACTGTTAAACTATTGCAGGATTTAAAGAGTGCCTGCTCCCAATATGGGCCAACTGCCCCTTTTACTCAAGTAATATTAGAGGCCGCGTGTGCTGGTATTGTATGCCCAAATGACTGGAAGCGGCTTGCCAGAGCATGCCTTAGTGCGGGAGAGTACTTATTATGGGAGACAGAGTTCACTGCACAATGTCGGGCTAAAATTGAAACAAATAGGTCTAAGAACCTGCCTTACACTTTTGATCAGTTGTTAGGAGAGGGAATCTATAAAAACACCGAACATCAATTGGGTTATGCAAAGGAAGCCTATTTACAAATAAATGCTGCGGCGAGAGATGCTTGGAAAAGGTTACGTAATTCCAATCGTACAAAAAATTTAGTAGAAGTTAAACAGGGACCAAATGAACCTTATCTAGAATTTTTGTCTCAATTAATGGAGACTGCAGACCACCTAGTACAAGATGAGAACGCAAGGAATATTATAGTTAGACACATAGCCTATGAAAATGCCAACGCCGCCTGTCAGGCGGCTATCAGACCCCATGTACAAGGCCTTACTTTAGCCGCCGCTCCTCAAGGAAAGACTGCTACTGAATTTCTAAAATATAGAGGCCAGAGGCCAGAGGCCCGGGCTGCTAGACCCCCAGGGCGTTGCTTCTCTTGTGGACAAATAGGACATTGGATGACGCAATGCCCATGCCAGGCCAGGTTAAAGAGAGAAAAATTACCTGGCACATGTCCACGCTGTGGTGAAGGGAAGCACTGGGCTAAAGATTGCAGGTCAAGAACAGACCGCAATGGCCGCCCGTTTTCCGGAAACTGGAGAAGGGGCCAGCCTCTGGCCCCGCAAAACCATGGGGCAGTCCCTCCCTCTTCTCGGCCACAAGTAAATCTTCTAACAACCCCCCAAAATCAGTCTCCAGCCTCTTCCGTGCCACCCCAGGCAGCGCAGGATTGGACCTCTGTTCCTCCACCTGCTCAGTATTGACCCCAGAGATGGGGACACAAGCTCTCCCCACGGGGGTCTTCGGCCCCTTTCCCCCGGGAGTGGCTGGATTGCTGTTAGGGCGAAGTAGCTCAGCCCTTAAAGGGATACAGATTACACCTGGCAAAATTGACCAGGATTTCACTGGAGAAATCAAAGTTATGGCCTCTGCCCCGAAACACGTAGTATCAATCCCAGCCGGTCAAAAATTAGCACAACTAATACTTGTGCCTTTATCTCATGGGGAGACTGCTAATTCTTCTGCCCCATGCGGACAGAGAGGATTTGGATCCTCTGATATCTATTGGGTACAAAGCATAAAACAAGAGAGGCCTGAGATGACTATATTTATACAAGAAAAACCCTTTAAAGGAATATTAGACACAGGAGCGGATGTGTCTGTAATATCTAAAAAGCATTGGCCAGCCCAATGGCCCCTGACAACCTCTATGACTTCCCTACAGGGGATTGGGCAAGCAACTGACCCACAGCAGAGCAGTGCGATCCTTGTTTGGAGAGATGAGGAAGGGCACTCCGGTCATTTTCAGCCATTTGTCTTGGATCATCTGCCAATTAATTTATGGGGTCGTGATATCATGGAAAAATGGGAGTGTATATGTTTAGTCCTAGTGCTGCGGTCACTAAGCAGTTACTTGATCAAGGCCTCCTCCCCTTTAGGGGACTAGGCCGAGCAGCACAGGGGGAGCTAGAGCCACTCCAACCCCAGTCTCACCCCCCGAGGCAAGGATTAGGGTATTCTTTAACGGGGGCTGTTGTTTGTCCTGCCCCTCATGCTGATCCCATAAATTGGCTCTCGGAAGAACCGGTATGGGTCGAACAGTGGCCTCTTTCTCTAGAAAAGATCATTGCAGTTCAGCAGCTGGTACAGGAACAGATAGACTTGGGACATGTGGCCCCTTCTAACTCTCCATGGAATTCTCCAATTTTTGTTATAAAGAAAAAGTCAGGTAAATGGAGGCTGTTACAGGATCTGAGAAAGATAAATGCAACTGTGGAACTGTTGGGAGCCTTACAGCCCGGCTTGCCTTCCCCCATGGCAATCCCAAAGGATACTTATAAGATTATTATAGATTTGAAGGATTGTTTCTATACTATACCCCTGGCGCCTCAAGACTGTAAGCGCTTTGCCTTCAGCGTCCCCTCTGTTAATTTTAAAGAACCCATGAAGCGATATCATTGGCTTGTGCTCCCACAGGGCATGGCAAATAGCCCAACTTTATGTCAAAGTTTTGTAGCTAGAGCCATTTCTTCCACCCGTGAAAAATTCTCTTCTGTTTATATTGTTCATTATATGGACGACATCTTGTTGGCTTGTTCTGACCCTACCATCGTACGACAAGCCTTTGGACAACTAAAGCAAGATCTGAGCCACTTTGGCCTTATAATAGCAGCTGAAAAGGTTCAGGAACATCCCCCTTTTATGTATTTAGGCCATATATTAGGCCCACACTATTTTAAAAGCCAAAAAATACAATTAAAAACTTCACACTTAAGAACTCTTCATGATTTTCAGCAATTTTTAGGAGATATAAATTGGCTTCGGCCTTATTTAAAGCTGTCCACTGGAGAGTTAAAACCCCTCTTTGATCTCTTAAAAGGAGATACCAACCCTACATCCTTGCGCAATTTAAATCCCGATGCCGAGAGGGCCATCCAAATCGTAGAAAAGGCAATTTCCCAGCAACAAGTGAACTATTGTGACTACTCTAAACCATGGGGAGTTTACATTTTAGCTACTTCTCACTCCCCAACTGCTGTATTGTGGCAGGATGGCCCACTTTTATGGCTTTATCTACCATCAACACCCGGCAAAGTGCTGACCCCCTACTATGAATTGGTAGCTAATCTGATACATATGTGCCGAGTGGATTCCCGTAAATATTTAGGTCAGGAACCTCATTTTATCTGTGTCCCATATAATTCACAACAACAAGATTGGCTATTTGCCCATTGCGATTCTTGGGCCATTGCTTGGGCCAATTATACGGGAAAAATTTTGCATCACTACCCATCTAACAAACTCCTTCAATTTGCTGCATGTCATACGTTCCTATTTCCTTCCATAGTACAGGCCTCGCCTTTATCTTCTGCCGCTTTAGTATTTACAGATGGATCCTCCAATGGAACGGCTGCTTTGACCATTAATGGGAAAACTCAATCTTGGGTTACGGGTTTTTCCTCCGCCCAAGAGGTAGAGTTAGAGGCTGTTTTACAAGCACTCGTCCTGTTACAAGACGAGCCATTTAACTTATACTCAGACAGCCAATATGTAATTCGTGCTCTTCAAGTCATAGAAACTGTTCCCTTTATTGGAACTACTAACTCCAATATCCAGACCCAATTTCGCCAAGTACAAACTTTGCTTTGTTCTCGCAACCACCCCTGTTTTTTTGGCTTCATTCGAGCTCACACTAATCTTCCTGGCCCTTTAAGTGAGGGTAACGCAGTTACTGATTCTGCCACCAGAGTTTATTTAACTCAAGTCGAACTTGCTAAGCAGTCACATGCCATCCATCATCAAAACAGCCGAGCCTTGCACCGACAGTTTAAATTATCTAGAGAAACGGCACGTCAAATAGTTAAAACTTGCTCCAACTGTGTGCCCTTCTCACCAGCTCCTCATTTAGGTATAAATCCACGAGGACTGCTTTCTAATCACATTTGGCAGATGGATGTCACACATGTTCCATCATTTGGCCGATTAAAATATGTTCATGTTACTGTAGATACTTATTCTAATTTTATCCTAGCCACCCCCCTTGCTGGGGAAGCTACTAAACATTGTATTTCTCACTGCATTCGATGTTTTGCTGTGATGGGGATTCCCTCGCAAATAAAAACAGATAATGGCCCTGGCTATGCAGGCCAAGCATTTCAGTCCTTCTGCCATTCTTATAATATCACTCATATTACAGGCATTCCTTACAATCCTCAAGGTCAAGGCATCGTGGAGAGAGCTAATGGATTATTAAAACATCAAATTGCTAAAATACAGAAAGGAGAGTCGTATCCCGCTACCCCTGTGAATATACTTAATCATGCTTTATTTGATTTAAATTTTTTGAATCTGGATTCAAAGAATTTATCTGCTGCTCAGCGATTCTGGGAAAAAAGAGAGCAGCGTGCTTTTGCCTTAGTAAAATGGAAGGATCCCCTAACTGGTGCTTGGCACGGACCAGATCCTGTTCTAACCTGGGGTAGAGGGCATGTATGTGTTTTCTCACAGGAAGAAAATGATGCCCGCTGGCTGCCCGAACGCTATGTTCGGATTGTGGAGAGTGACAGTGGTCATCCAAGCAGCGACCCACTGGACCTTCACCCCCAACCCTCCAGTAATGCATCCAGTAATGCGGAAAAGACCTGAATTCATGTTTTTGTGTTAAGTGTAAAAGTCTCTGTTTCTTTGTCTTGTTCATGTTACATATTTTTTCTTGTCCAGTTTTGTCTTTGAAATTGGTACCAGTTTTAAATATGGATCCTTATGTTTTTTCTAAAGTTTTGTTTTGAACCTGGTTCTCACCTGCAAGAGAAAAATTGGCAAAGCTCTCTTGACACAAACTTCCGGAAAATGAATGGCCAATATTAATTTTGTGCACTTTAAAATCTTTGAGTATGAATGTGTGTGAATGAGTGAGTGAACATGTTCAAGGTTTAATCAAGAAAATCATTTAGGTTTGAATTATTGCATTGTTTTAAAGAAGGGGGAGAATGGAACATTAGCAAAAAAAAAAAACTCCAAAAAAAATGTACTTGATGATTGTATGACAGCTCTTAAGTCCCATTAAGAAGGTCGAATCAGTAGATTGGAGAGAGAACTCCGAGATCATCAAGGGAGGCACTTGGAGCAGAGAAAAGAGCCTCAAGAACCTACTAGTAAGGTCCCAGAACAGCAGAGACAGATCACGTTGAAAACTACTGCAGCTTCTGAAGAACGAGGAATTGCCAGCACTTCAGATCCACCAACAGCCAATATCAAGCCAACTCCTGTTGTTTCTACTCCAAGTAAAGTGACAACTGAAGCTATGGTTGGGAACAAATCAACACCTATGGCCAGTAGCCGTCCAATGGTCACATCTGCAACAGTCACCAATGGAACAACTCCGCAGATCTAAGCCCCAGATGGATGAATTCCCCCCCCGAGAGGAATCGCAGTCAAGGATGGGATAAGAGGGGACGCTCTCTGACCAACCTAAGACAGGGCCTTCAGCTTGATCTGAAGAAGTTCCCCATGACGGGTAAGGCAGAGTCAGCGATCCACCCAACCCAAGACAAGCAAGACCGCATCTTTTAAAAGAAAGACGGGGGAGATGTTGGGGACCGACTGTGGGGTCAATGACCTTGGACCTGACCTTGGACCTACACAACTGTATACACAAGGAAGTAACTCTGATCAGGATGACTTTAAGCAAAGTCAATCAGTTCTTATCATGATGACTTTAAGCAATGTCAATCAGTTCTTATCATGATGACTTTAAGCAATGTTAATCCTTTCTCATTTATCCTATATGTGATTTGTTTACTATTTTGTATGAATGTAGCCTCTGGCAACTCCCTAGTTTTAAGAAGAGTATTTAAGGTCGGAACTTAAAATAAACGGGAGAGTCTTAGGCAGCAGTCTGGAGCTCACAGACTTCTTGGACTGCTGACTTGGGCTGTAGTCCTCCCGAACTCCATCTGTTTGTCTCTATTCTATTTTTTCCTAGTCCTTGCCCGTATTCAGGAATCCCAATCCACGAACCCTGGTTTGCTGTCGGCTGGCTCCGGCATTCTATGAGTTCACACACCTCCATTTTGACTTCACAAACGTCCATTCTATTTCTTCACACACCTCCATTGTGACTTCACACACGTCCATTCTATGAGTTCACACACCTGCATTCTGACTTCACACACTTCCATTCTATGACTTCACACTCCTCCATTCTGACTTCACACAGCTCCATTCTGTGACTTCACACACCTCCATTCTATGACTTCGTACACCTCTATTCTGACTTCACACCCCTCCATTCTGTGACTTCACATACCTCCATTCTTTGACTTCACACCCCTCCATTCTGTGCCTTCACACACCTCCACTCTGTGACTTTACACACCTCCATTATGTGACTTCACACACCTCCCTTCTGTGAGTTCACACACCTCCATTCTATGACTTCACACACCTCCATTCTAAGACTTCACAAACCTCAATTCTATGACTTCACACATTTCCATTGTTTGACATCATACACCTCCATTCTTTGATATCACACACCTCCGTTCCATGAATTCACACACCTCCATTCCATGAGTTCACATACCTCCATTCTATGAGTTCACACACCTTCATTCTTACTTCAGCAACATCCATTCTATGACTTCAGACACCTCCATTCTATGACTTCACACACCTTCATTCTTACTTCAGCAGCATCCATTCTATGACTTCACACACCTCCATTCTATGACTTCACACACTTCCATTCTATGACTTCACACACCTCCATTCTGTGACTTCATACACCTCCACTCTGAGTTCACACACCTCCATTCTGTGTCTTCACACACCTCCATTCTGTGACTTCACACACCTCCTTCTATGACTTCACACACCTCCCTTCTCTGATTTTACACACCTCAAATCTGAGTTCACACACCTCCATACTGTGACTTCACACACCTCCATTCTGTGACTTCACACACCTCCATTCTATGACTTCACACACCTCCTTTCTATGCCTTCACACACCTCCATTCTGTGACTGCACACACCTCCATTCTATGACATCACACACCTCCATTCTGCGAATTCAAACACCTCCATTCTATGACTTCACACACCTCCATTCTATGACTTCAGAAACCTACATTGTGACTTCACACACCTCCATTCTATGAGTTCACACACCTTCATTGTGACTTCACACACCTCCATTATTTGACTTCACACACCTCCATTCTGACTTCACACACCTCCATTCTGACTTCACACACCTCAATTCTGTGACTTCACACACCTCCATTCTATGAGTTCACACACCTCCATTTTGACTTCCCACACCCCCATTCCATTTCTTCACACACCTCCATTGTGACTTCACACACGTCCATTCTATGAGTTCACACACCTCCCTTCTGACTTCACACACTTCCATTCTATGACTTCACACTCCTCCATTCTGACTTCACACAGCTCCATTCTGTGACTTCACACACCTCCATTCTATGACTTCACACACCTCCATTCTATGACTTCACATACCTCATTTCTGAGTTGACACCCCTCCATTCTTTGACTTCACATACCTCCAATCTGACTTCATACACCTCCATTCTACGACTTCACACTCCTCCATTCTGACTTCACACAGCTCCATTCTGTGACTTCACACACCTCCATTCTATGAGTTCACAGAGCTCCATTCTGACTTCACACACCTCCATTCTATGACTTCGTACACCTCTATTCTGACTTCACACCCCTCCATTCTGTGACTTCACATACCTCCATTCTTTGACTTCACACCCCTCCATTCTGTGCCTTCACACACCTCCACTCTGTGACTTTACACACCTCCATTCTTTGACTTCACACACCTCCCTTCTGTGACTTCACACACCTCCATTCTATGACTTCACACACCTCCATTCTAAGACTTCACAAACCTCAATTCTATGACTTCACACAGTTCCATTGTTTGACATCATACACCTCCATTCTTTGACATCACACACCTCCGTTCCATGAATTCACACACCTCCATTCTATGAGTTCACATACCTCCAGTCTATGAGTTCACACACCTTCATTCTTACTTCGGCAACATCCATTCTATGACTTCAGACACCTCCATTCTATGACTTCACACACCTTCATTCTTAGTTCAGCAGCATCCATTCTATGACTTCACACACCTCCATTCTATGACTTCACACACTTCCATTCTATGACTTCACACACCTCCATTCTGTGCCTTCACACACCTCCACTCTGAGTTCACACACCTCCATTCTGTGTCTTCACACACCTCCATTCTGTGACTTCACACACCTCCTTTCTATGCCTTCACACACCTCCATTCTGTGACTGCACACACCTCCATTCTATGACATCACACACCTCCATTCTGTGAATTCAAACACCTCCATTCTATGACTTCACACACCTCCATTCTATGACTTCAGAAACCTACATTGTTACTTCACACACCTCCATTCTATGAGTTCACACACCTTCATTGTGACTTCACACACCTCCATTATCTGACTTCATACACCACCATTCTGACTTCACACACCTCCATTCTGACTTCACACACCTCAATTCTGTGACTTCACACACCTCCATTCTATGATTTCACACACCTCCATTCTATGACTTCATAGACCTCCATTCTATGACTTCACACACCTCCTTTCTGAGTTCACACACATCCATTCTGTGATTTCACACACCTCCATTGTGACTTCATACACCTCCATTCTATGAGTTCACACACCTCCATTCTGACTTCACACACATCCATTCTATGACTTCACACAGCTCCATTCTGACTTCACACACCTCCATTCTATGACTTCGCACATCTCTATTCTGACTTCACACACCTGCATTCTGTGACTTCACACACCTGCACTCTATGACTTCACAAACCTCCATTCTGTAACTTCACACACCTCCATTCTGTGACTTTACACACCTCCATTCTGTGACTTCACACACCTCCATTCTGTGATTTCACACACAATCCATTCTATGACTTCACAGACCTCCATTGTGACTTCACACAACTCCATTCTGTGACTTCACACACCTCCTTTCTGTGACTTCACACGCTTCCAATCTATGACTTCACAGACCTCCATTCTATGACTTCACACACCTCCATTCTATGCGGAACCCACACCTTCAATCTATGACTTCACACACCTCCATTCTATGACTTCACACGCTTCCAATCTATGACTTCACACACCTCCATTCTATGACTTCACACACCTCCATTCTATGACTTCGCACACCTGCATTCTGACTTCACACACCTCCATTCTCCGATTTCACACACCTACATTCTATGACTTCACACACCTCAATTCTGTACCTTCACACGCTTTCAATATTTGACTTCAAAAACTTCCATTCCATGACTTCATACCTCTATTCTATGAATTCACACACATCCATTCTTTGACTTCACACACCTCCATTGTGACTTCACACACCTACATTCTGTGACTTCACACACCTGCATTTGTGATTTCACACACCACAATTTTGACTTCACACACGTCCATTCTTTGACTTCACACACCTCCATTCTCTGACTTCACACACCTCCATTTTGACGTCACACACTTCCATTCTATGACTTCACACACCTCCATTCTGTGACTTCACACACCTCCATTGTTTGACTTCACACACCTCCATTTTGACTTCACATACCTCCATTCTATGACTTCATACACCTTCATTCTTACTTCAGATATATCCATTCTATGACTTCACAAACCTCCCTTCTCTGAATGCACACACCTCCATTCTGGGTTCACACACCTCCATTCTGTGACTTCACACACCTCCATTCTATGACTTCACACACCTCCATTCTGTGACTTCACACACCTCCATTCTATGACTTCACACACCTCCATTCTGTGACTGCAAACACCTCCATTCTATGACTTCACACACCTCCATTGTGACTTCACACACCTCCATTCTATGACTTCACACTCCTCCATTCTGAGACTTCACACACCTCCACTCTGTGACTTTACACACCTCCACTCTGTGACTACACACACCTCCATTTTGTGACTCCGAACACCTCCATTCTATGACTTCACACACCTCCATTGTGACTTCACACACCTCCATTCTATGAGTTCACACACCTCCATTCTGACTTCACAAACCTCCCTTCTATGACTTCACAGACTTCGAATCTGTGACTTCACTCACCCCCATTCTCTGACTTCACACCTCCATTCTGACTTCACACACCTCCATTCTGTGACTTCACACACCTCCATTGTTTGACTTCACACACCTCCATTTTGACTTCACATACCTCCATTCTATGACTTCACACACCTTCCTTCTTACTTCAGATATATCCATTCTATGACTTCACAAAATTCCCTTCTCTGAATGCACACACCTCCATTCTGGATTCACACACCTCCATTCTGTGACTTCACACACCTCCATCTGTGACTTCACACACCTCCATTCTATGACTTCACACTCCTCCATTCTATGAGTTCACACACCTCCATTCTGTGACCTTACACACCTCCATTCTATGACATCACACACCTCCATTCTATGACTTCACACACCTCCATTCTGTGACTTCAAAAGCCAACATTCTATGACTTCAAACACCTCCATTCTATGACTTCACACTCCTCCATTCTGAGACTTCACACACCTCCACTCTGACTTTACACACCTCCACTCTGTGACTACACACACCTCCATTTTGTGACTCCAAACACCTCCATTCTATGACTTCACACCTCCATTGTGACTTCACACACCTCCATTCTATGAGTTCACACACCTCCATTCTGACTTCACAAACCTCCCTTCTATGACTTCACAGACTTCGAATCTGTGACTTCACTCACCTCCACTCTATGACTTCACACTTCTCCATTCTATGACTTCCCACACCTCCTTTCTATGACTTCCCCCACCCCCATTCTCTGACTTCACACCTCCATTCTGACTTCACACACCTCCATTCTGTGACTTCACACACCTCCATTCTATGAGTTCACACACCTCCATTTTGACTTCCCACACCCCCATTCCATTTCTTCACACACCTCCATTGTGACTTCACACACGTCCATTCTATGAGTTCACACACCTCCCTTCTGACTTCACACACTTCCATTCTATGACTTCACACTCCTCCATTCTGACTTCACACAGCTCCATTCTGTGACTTCACACACCTCCATTCTATGACTTCACACACCTCCATTCTATGACTTCACATACCTCATTTCTGAGTTGACACCCCTCCATTCTTTGACTTCACATACCTCCAATCTGACTTCATACACCTCCATTCTACGACTTCACACTCCTCCATTCTGACTTCACACAGCTCCATTCTGTGACTTCACACACCTCCATTCTATGAGTTCACAGAGCTCCATTCTGACTTCACACACCTCCATTCTATGACTTCGTACACCTCTATTCTGACTTCACACCCCTCCATTCTGTGACTTCACATACCTCCATTCTTTGACTTCACACCCCTCCATTCTGTGCCTTCACACACCTCCACTCTGTGACTTTACACACCTCCATTCTTTGACTTCACACACCTCCCTTCTGTGACTTCACACACCTCCATTCTATGACTTCACACACCTCCATTCTAAGACTTCACAAACCTCAATTCTATGACTTCACACAGTTCCATTGTTTGACATCATACACCTCCATTCTTTGACATCACACACCTCCGTTCCATGAATTCACACACCTCCATTCTATGAGTTCACATACCTCCAGTCTATGAGTTCACACACCTTCATTCTTACTTCGGCAACATCCATTCTATGACTTCAGACACCTCCATTCTATGACTTCACACACCTTCATTCTTAGTTCAGCAGCATCCATTCTATGACTTCACACACCTCCATTCTATGACTTCACACACTTCCATTCTATGACTTCACACACCTCCATTCTGTGCCTTCACACACCTCCACTCTCACTCTAAGTTCACACACCTCCATTCTGTGTCTTCACACACCTCCATTCTGTGACTTCACACACCTCCTTTCTATGCCTTCACACACCTCCATTCTGTGACTGCACACACCTCCATTCTATGACATCACACACCTCCATTCTGTGAATTCAAACACCTCCATTCTATGACTTCACACACCTCCATTCTATGACTTCAGAAACCTACATTGTTACTTCACACACCTCCATTCTATGAGTTCACACACCTTCATTGTGACTTCACACACCTCCATTATCTGACTTCATACACCTCCATTCTGACTTCACACACCTCCATTCTGACTTCACACACCTCAATTCTGTGACTTCACACACCTCCATTCTATGATTTCACACACCCCCATTCTATGACTTCATAGACCTCCATTCTATGACTTCACACACCTCCTTTCTGAGTTCACACACATCCATTCTGTGATTTCACACACCTCCATTGTGACTTCATACACCTCCATTCTATGAGTTCACACACCTCCATTCTGACTTCACACACATCCATTCTATGACTTCACACAGCTCCATTCTGACTTCACACACCTCCATTCTATGACTTCGCACATCTCTATTCTGACTTCACACACCTGCATTCTGTGACTTCACACACCTCCACTCTATGACTTCACAAACCTCCATTCTGTAACTTCACACACCTCCATTCTGTGACTTTACACACCTCCATTCTGTGACTTCACACACCTCCATTCTGTGATTTCACACACAATCCATTCTATGACTTCACAGACCTCCATTGTGACTTCACACAACTCCATTCTGTGACTTCACACACCTCATTTCTGTGACTTCACACGCTTCCAATCTATGACTTCACAGACCTCCATTCTATGACTTCACACACCTCCATTCTATGCGGAACCCACACCTTCAATCTATGACTTCACACACCTCCATTCTATGACTTCACACGCTTCCAATCTATGACTTCACACACCTCCATTCTATGACTTCACACACCTCCATTCTATGACTTCGCACACCTGCATTCTGACTTCACACACCTCCATTCTCTGATTTCACACACCTACATTCTATGACTTCACACACCTCAATTCTGTACCTTCACACGCTTCCAATATTTGACTTCACAAACTTCCATTCCATGACTTCATACCTCTATTCTATGAATTCACACACATCCATTCTTTGACTTCACACACCTCCATTGTGACTTCACACACCTCCATTCTGTGACTTCACACACCTGCATTTGTGATTTCACACACCACAATTTTGACTTCACACACGTCCATTCTTTGACTTCACACACCTCCATTCTCTGACTTCACACACCTCCATTTTGACGTCACACACTTCCATTCTATGACTTCACACACCTCCATTCTGTGACTTCACACACCTCCATTGTTTGACTTCACACACCTCCATTTTGACTTCACATACCTCCATTCTATGACTTCATACACCTTCATTCTTACTTCAGATATATCCATTCTATGACTTCACAAACCTCCCTTCTCTGAATGCACACACCTCCATTCTGGGTTCACACACCTCCATTCTGTGACTTCACACACCTCCATTCTATGACTTCACACACCTCCATTCTGTGACTTCACACACCTCCATTCTATGACTTCACACACCTCCATTCTGTGACTGCAAACACCTCCATTCTATGACTTCACACACCTCCATTGTGACTTCACACACCTCCATTCTATGAGTTCACACACCTCCATTCTGACTTCACAAACCTCCATTCTATGACTTCACAGACTTTGAATCTGTGACTTCACTCACCTCCACTCTATGACTTCACACTTCTCCATTCTATACCTTCCCACAGCTCCTTTCTATGAGTTCACCCACCCCCAATCTCTGACTTCACAACTCCATTCTGACTTCACAAACCTCCATTCTGTGACTTCACACACCTCCATTCTATGAGTTCACACACCTCCATTTTGACTTCACACACCTCCATTCTATTTCTTCACACACCTCCATTGTGACTTCACACACGTCCATTCTATGAGTTCACACACCTGCATTCTGACTTCACACACTTCCATTCTATGACTTCACACTCCTCCATTCTGACTTCACACAGCTCCATTCTGTGACTTCACACACCTCCATTCTATGACTTCACACACCTCCATTCTATGACTTCACATACCTCATTTCTGAGTTGACACCCCTCCATTCTTTGACTTCACATACCTCCAATCTGACTTCATACACCTCCATTCTACGACTTCACACTCCTCCATTCTGACTTCACACAGCTCCATTCTGTGACTTCACACACCTCCATTCTATGAGTTCACAGAGCTCCATTCTGACTTCACACACCTCCATTCTATGACTTCGTACACCTCTATTCTGACTTCACACCCCTCCATTCTGTGACTTCACATACCTCCATTCTTTGACTTCACACCCCTCCATTCTGTGCCTTCACACACCTCCACTCTGTGACTTTACACACCTCCATTCTTTGACTTCACACACCTCCCTTCTGTGACTTCACACACCTCCATTCTATGACTTCACACACCTCCATTCTAAGACTTCACAAACCTCAATTCTATGACTTCACACACTTCCATTGTTTGACATCATACACCTCCATTCTTTGACATCACACACCTCCGTTCCATGAATTCACACACCTCCATTCTATGAGTTCACATACCTCCAGTCTATGAGTTCACACACCTTCATTCTTACTTCGGCAACATCCATTCTATGACTTCAGACACCTCCATTCTATGACTTCACACACCTTCATTCTTAGTTCAGCAGCATCCATTCTATGACTTCACACACCTCCATTCTATGACTTCACACACTTCCATTCTATGACTTCACACACCTCCATTCTGTGCCTTCACACACCTCCACTCTGAGTTCACACACCTCCATTCTGTGTCTTCACACACCTCCATTCTGTGACTTCACACACCTCCTTTCTATGCCTTCACACACCTCCATTCTGTGACTGCACACACCTCCATTCTATGACATCACACACCTCCATTCTGTGAATTCAAACACCTCCATTCTATGACTTCACACACCTCCATTCTATGACTTCAGAAACCTACATTGTTACTTCACACACCTCCATTCTATGAGTTCACACACCTTCATTGTGACTTCACACACCTCCATTATCTGACTTCATACACCTCCATTCTGACTTGACACACCTCCATTCTGACTTCACACACCTCAATTCTGTGACTTCACACACCTCCATTCTATGATTTCACACACCTCCATTTTATGACTTCATAGACCTCCATTCTATGACTTCACACACCTCCTTTCTGAGTTCACACACATCCATTCTGTGATTTCACACACCTCCATTGTGACTTCATACACCTCCATTCTATGAGTTCACACACCTCCATTCTGACTTCACACACATCCATTCTATGACTTCACACAGCTCCATTCTGACTTCACACACCTCCATTCTATGACTTCGCACACCTCTATTTTGACTTCACACACCTGCATTCTGTGACTTCACACTCCTCCACTCTATGACTTCACAAACCTCCATTCTGTAACTTCACACACCTCCATTCTGTGACTTTACACACCTCCATTCTGTGACTTCACACACCTCCATTCTGTGATTTCACACACAATCCATTCTATGACTTCACAGACCTCCATTGTGACTTCACACAACTCCATTCTGTGACTTCACACACCTCCTTTCTGTGACTTCACACGCTTCCAATCTATGACTTCACAGACCTCCATTCTATGACTTCACACACCTCCATTCTATGCGGAACCCACACCTTCAATCTATGACTTCACACACCTCCATTCTATGACTTCACACACCTCCATTCTATGACTTCGCACACCTGCATTCTGACTTCACACACCTCCATTCTCTGATTTCACACACCTACATTCTATGACTTCACACACCTCAATTCTGTACCTTCACACGCTTCCAATATTTGACTTCACAAACTTCCATTCCATGACTTCATACCTCTATTCTATGACTTCACACACATCCATTCTTTGACTTCACACACCTCCATTGTGACTTCACACACCTCCATTCTGTGACTTCACACACCTGCATTTGTGATTTCACACACCACAATTTTGACTTCACACACGTCCATTCTTTGACTTCACACACCTCCATTCTCTGACTTCACACACCTCCATTTTGACGTCACACACTTCCATTCTATGACTTCACACACCTCCATTCTGTGACTTCACACACCTCCATTGTTTGACTTCACACACCTCCATTTTGACTTCACATACCTCCATTCTATGACTTCATACACCTTCATTCTTACTTCAGATATATCCATTCTATGACTTCACAAACCTCCCTTCTCTGAATGCACACACCTCCATTCTGGGTTCACACACCTCCATTCTGTGACTTCACACACCTCCATTCTATGACTTCACACACCTCCATTCTGTGACTTCACACACCTCCATTCTATGACTTCACACACCTCCATTCTGTGACTGCAAACACCTCCATTCTATGACTTCACACACCTCCATTGTGACTTCACACACCTCCATTCTATGAGTTCACACACCTCCATTCTGACTTCACAAACCTCCATTCTATGACTTCACAGACTTCGAATCTGTGACTTCACTCACCTCCACTCTATGACTTCACACTTCTCCATTCTATGACTTCCCACAGCTCCTTTCTATGAGTTCACCCACCCCCATTCTCTGACTTCACAACTCCATTCTGACTTCACACACCTCCATTCTGTGACTTCACACACCTCCATTCTATGAGTTCACACACCTCCATTTTGACTTCACACACCTCCATTCTATTTCTTCACACACCTCCATTGTGACTTCACACACGTCCATTCTATGAGTTCACACACCTGCATTCTGACTTCACACACTTCCATTCTATGACTTCACACTCCTCAATTCTGACTTCACACAGCTCCATTCTGTGACTTCACACACCTCCATTCTATGACTTCACACACCTCCATTCTATGACTTCACATACCTCATTTCTGAGTTGACACACCTCCATTCTTTGACTTCACATACCTCAAATCTGACTTCATACACCTCCATTCTATGACTTCACACTCCTCCATTCTGACTTCACACAGCTCCATTCTGTGACTTCACACACCTCCATTCTTTGAGTTCACACAGCTCCATTCTGACTTCACACACCTCCATTCTATGACTTCGTACACCTTTATCCTGACTTCACACCCCTCCATTCTGTGACTTCACATACCTCCATTCTTTGACTTCACACCCCTCCATTCTGTGCCTTCACACACCTCCACTCTGTGACTTCACATACCTCCATTCTTTGACTTCACACCCCTCCATTCTGTGCCTTCACACACCTCCACTCTGTGACTTTACACACCTCCATTCTGTGACTTCACACAACTCCCTTCTGTGACTTCACACACCTCCATTCTATGACTTCACACAACTCCATTCTAAGACTTCACATACCTAAATTCTATGACTTCACACACTTCCATTGTTTGACATCATACACCTCCATTCTTTGACATCACACACCTCCGTTCCATGAATTCACACACCTCCATTCTATGAGTTCACATACCTCCATTCTATGAGTTCACACACTTTCATTCTTACTTCAGCAACATCCATTCTATGACCTCAGACACCTCCATTCTATGACTTCACACACCTTCATTCTTACTTCAGCAGCATCCATTCTATGACTTCACACACCTCCATTCTATGACTTCACACAATTCCATTCTATGACTTCACACACCTCCATTCTGTGACTTCATACACCTCCACTCTGAGTTCACACACCTCCATTCTGTGTCTTCACACACCTCCCTTCTGTGACTTCACACACCTCCTTCTATGACTTCACACACCTCCATTCTGTGATTTTACACACCTCAAATCTGAGTTCACACACCTCCATACTGTGACTTCACACACCTCCATTCTGTGAGTTCACACACCTCCATTCTATGACTTCACACACCTCCTTTCTATGCCTTCACACACTTCCATTCTGTGACTGCACACACCTCCATTCTATGACATCACACACCTCCATTCTGTGAATTCAAACACCTCCATTCTATGACTTCACACACCTCCATTCTATGACTTCAGAAACCTACATTGTTACTTCACACACCTCCATTCTATGAGTTCACACACCTTCATTGTGACTTCACACACCTCCATTATCTGACTTTACACACCTCCATTCTGACTTCACACTCCTCCATTCTGACTTCACACACCTCAATTCTGTGACTTCACACACCTCCATTGTATGATTTCACACACCTCCATTCTATGACTTCACAGACCTCCATTCTATGACTTCACACACCTCCTTTCTGAGTTCACACACATCCATTCTGTGATTTCACACACCTCTATTGTGACTTCATACACCTCCATTCTATGAGTTCACACACCTCCATTCTGACTTCACACACATCCATTCTATGACTTCACACACCTCCATTCTGTGAGTTCAAAAACCATCATTCTATGACTTCACACATCTCCGTTGTGACTTCACACACCTCCATTCTATGAGTTCACACAGCTCCATTCTGATTTCACACACCTCCATTCTATGACTTCGTACACCTCTATTCTGACTTCACACCCCTCCATTCTGTGACTTCACATACATCCATTCTTTGACTTCACACCCCTCCATTCTGTGCCTTCACACACCTCCACTCTGTGACTTTACACACCTCCATTCTGTGACTTCACACACCTCCCTCCTGTGACTTCTCACACCTCCATTCTATGACTTCACACACCTCCATTCTAAGTCTTGACAAACCTCCATTCTATGACTTCACACACTTCCATTGTTTGACATCATACACCTCCATTCTTTGACTTCACACACCTCCGTTCCATGAATTCACAAACCTCCATTCTATGAGTTCACACACCTCCATTCTATGAGTTCACACACCTTCATTCTTACTTCAGCAACATCCATTCTATGACTTCAGACACCTCCATTCTATGACTTCACACACCTTTATTCTTACTTCAGCGACATCCATTCTGTGACTTCACATACATCCATTCTTTGACTTCACACCCCTCCATTCTGTGCCTTCACACACCTCCACTCTGTGACTTCACACACCTCCATTCTGGGTTCACACACCTCCATTCTGTGACTTCACACACCTCGATTCTGACTTCAAACACCTCCATTCTATGACTTCACACACTTCCATTCTATGACTTCACACACCTCCATTCTGTGACTTCACACACCTCCACTCTGAGTTCACACACCTCCATTCTGTGTCTTCACACACCTCCATTCTGTGATTCACACAACTCCATTGTGACTTCACACACCTGCATTCTGTGACTTCACACACCTCAAATCTGAGTTCACACCTCCATACTGTGACTTCACACACCTCCATACTGTGACTTCACACACCTCCATTCTATGACTTCACACTCCTCCATTCTATGCCTTCACACACCTCCATTCTGTGACTGCACACACCTCCATTCTATGACATCACACACCTCCATTCTGTGACTTCACACACCTCCATTCTATGAATTCACACACCTCCATTCTACGACTTCAGAAACCTACATTGTTACTTCACACACCTCCATTCTATGAGTTCACACACCTTCATTGTGACTTCACACACCTCCATTGTCTGACTTCACACACCTCCATTCTGACTTCGCACACCTCCATTCTGTCTTCACACACCTCAGTTCTGTAACTTCACACACCTCCATTCTATGATTTCACACACCTCCATTCTATGACTTCACAGACCTCCATTCTATGACTTCACACATCTCCTTTCTGAGTTCACACACATCCATTCAGTGACTTCACACACCTCCATTGTGACTTCCTACACCTCCATTCTATCAGTTCACACACCTCCATTCTGACTTCACACACATCTATTCTATGACTTCACACAGCTCCATTCTGACTTCACACACCTCCATTCTATGACTTCGCACACCTCTATTCTGACTTCACACACCTGCATTCTGTGACTTCACACACCCCCATTCTATGACCTCACAAACCTCCATTCTGTGACTTCACACACCTCCACTGTGTGACTTTACACACCTCCATTCTGTGACTTCACACACCTCCATTCTGTGATTTCACACACAATCCATTCTATGACTTCACAAACCTCCATTCTTTGATTTCACACACCTCCATGCTATGACTTCACATACCTCCATTTTGACTTCACAGAACTCCATTCTGTGACTTCACACACCTCCTTTCTGTGACTTCACACACCTCCATACTATGATTTCCCCACACCTTCAATCTATGACTTCACACACCTCCATTCTTTGACTTCACACGCTTCCAATCTATGACTTCACACACCTCCATTCTATGACTTCACACACCTCCATTCTATGATTTCACACACCTGCATTCTGACTTCACACACCTCCATTCTCTGATTTCACACACCTCCATTCTATGACTTCACACACCTCCATTCTGTAACTTCACACGCTTCCAATGTTTGACTTCACAAACCTCCATTTCATGACTTCATACACTTCCATTCTATGACTTCACACACATCCATTCTTTGACTTCTCATACCTCCATTGTGACTTCACACACCTCCATTCTGTGACTTCACACACCTGCATTTGTGATTTCACACATCACAATTTTGACTTCACACACGTCCATTCTTTGACTTCACACACCGCCATTCTCTGACTTCTCACACCTCCATTTTGACTTCACACACTTCCATTCTATGACTTCACACACTTCCATTGTTTGACTTCACACACCTCCATTCTACGAATTCACACCCCTCCATTGTGACTTCACACAACTCTATTCTGTGACTTCACACACCTGCCTTCTGTGACTTCACACACCTCCATTCTGTAACTTCACACCTCCATTCTATGACTTCAAACCTCCATTCTATGACTTCACACACAAACATTTATGACGTCACACACCTCCATTCTGTGACTTCACACACCTCCATTCTGACATCACACACCTACATTCTATGACTTCACACACTTCCATTCTATGACTTCACACACCTCCATTCCATGACTTCACTCACCTCCATTGTGAGTTCACACACCTCCATTTTGTGACTTCACACACCTCCATTCTGTGACTTCACACACCTTGATTCTATGACTTCACACACCTCCATTCTACGAATTCACACACCTCCATTCTGTGACTTAACACATCTCCATTCTATGATTTCACACACCTCCATTCTGTGACTTCACACACCTCCATTCTGAGTTCAAACACCTCCATTCTGTGACTTCACACACCTCCATTATAAGACTTCACACACCCCCATTTGTGACTTCACACACCTCCATTCTATGATTTCACACACCTCCATTCTATGACTTCACACACCTACATTGTGACTTCACACATCTACGTTCTTTCAGTTCACACACCTGCATTGTGACTTCACACACCTCCATTCCCTGACTTCACACACCTCCATTCTGAATTCACACACCTCCATTCTGACTTCACACACCTCATTTCTGTGACTTCACACACCTCCATTCTATGACTTCACATACCTCATTTCTGAGTTGACACACATCAATTTTGTGACTTCACATACCTCTAATCTAACTTCACACACCTCCATTCTATGACTTCACATACCTCATTTCTGAGTTGACACACATCCATTTTGTGACTTCACATACCTCTAATCTGACTTCACACACCTCCATTCTATGACTTCACACACCTCCATTCTGTGACTTCAAAAACCACCATTCTATGACTTCACACATCTCCATTGTGACTTCACACACCTCCATTCTATGAGTTCACACAGCTCCATTCTGACTTCACACACCTCCTTTCCATGAATTCACACACCTCCATTCTATGAGTTCATACACGTCCATTCTATGAGTTCACACACCTTCATTCTTACTTCAGCAACATCCATTCTTTGACTTCAGACACCTCCATTCTATGACTTCACATACCTTCAATCTTACTTCAGCAACATCCATTCTATGACTTCATACACCTCCATTCTATGACTTCACAAACCTCCATTCTGTGACTTCACACACCTCCATTCTGGGTACACACACCTCCATTCTGTGACTTCACACACCTCCATTCTGACTTCACACACCTCCATTCTATGACTTCGCACACTAACAGTCTATGACTTCACACACCTCCATTCTGTGACTTCACACACCTCCTCTCTGAGTTCACACACCTCCATTCTGTGTCTTCACACACCTCCATTCTGTGACTTCAGACACCTCCTTCTATGACTTCACACACCTTCATTCTGTGACTTCACACACCTCCATTCTATGACTTCACACACCTCGTTTCTGAGTTGACACACCTACCTTCTGTGATTTCACACACCTCCAATCTGAGTTCACACACCTTCATTCTATGACTTCACACACCTCCATTCTTTGACATCAAAAACCACCATTCTATGACTTCACACACTTCCATTTTGACTTCACACACCTCCATTCTACGAGTTCACACACTTCCATTCTGCTTTCACCCACCTCCATTCTATGACTTCACTCAGCTCCATTCTGACTTCACACACCTCCATTTGTGAATTCACACACCACAATTTTGACTTCAAACACCTCCATTCTGTGACTTCACACACCTCCATTCTGTGACTTCACACACCTCCATTCTGTGACTTCACACACCTCCATTTTGACTTCACACACCTCCAGTCTGTGACTTCACACACCTCCATTCTGTGACTTCACACACCTCCATTTTGACTTCACACACCTCCAGTCTGTGACTTCACACACCTCCATTCTGTGACTTCACACACCTCCATTGTTTGACTTCACACACCTCCATTCTTGGACTTCACACACCTCCAATCCATGACTTCACACACCTCCATTCCTTGAGTTCACAAACCTCCATTTTGACTTCACACACCTCCATTCTATGACTTCACACACCTTTGTTCCTACTTCAGAAACATCCATTCCATGACTGCACACACCTCCATTCTATGACTTCACACACCTCCATTCTGAATTCACACCGCTCCATTCTATGACGTCACACACCTCCATTCTGTGACTTCACACACTTCCATTCTATGACTTCACACACCTTCATTCTTACTTCACAAACATCCATTCTATGACTTCACATACCTCATTTCTGAGTTGACACACATCCATTTTGTGACTTCACATACCTCTAATCTGACATCACACACCTCCATTCTATGACTTCACACACCTCCATTCTGTGACTTCAAAAACCACCATTCTATGACTTCACACATCTCCATTGTGACTTCACACACCTCCATTCTATGAGTTCACACAGCTCCATTCTGACTTCACACACCTCCTTTCCATGAATTCACACACCTCCATTCTATGAGTTCATACACGTCCATTCTATGAGTTCACACACCTTCATTCTTACTTCAGCAACATCCATTCTTTGACTTCAGACACCTCCATTCTATGACTTCACATACCTTCAATCTTACTTCAGCAACATCCATTCTATGACTTCATACACCTCCATTCTATGACTTCACAAACCTCCATTCTGTGACTTCACACACCTCCATTCTGGGTACACACACCTCCATTCTGTGACTTCACACACCTCCATTCTGACTTCACACACCTCCATTCTATGACTTCGCACACTAACAGTCTATGACTTCACACACCTCCATTCTGTGACTTCACACACCTCCTCTCTGAGTTCACACACCTCCATTCTGTGTCTTCACACACCTCCATTCTGTGACTTCAGACACCTCCTTCTATGACTTCACACACCTTCATTCTGTGACTTCACACACCTCCATTGTATGACTTCACACACCTCGTTTCTGAGTTGACACACCTACCTTCTGTGATTTCACACACCTCCAATCTGAGTTCACACACCTTCATTCTATGACTTCACACACCTCCATTCTTTGACATCAAAAACCACCATTCTATGACTTCACACACTTCCATTTTGACTTCACACACCTCCATTCTTTGACATCAAAAACCACCATTCTATGACTTCAAACACCTCCATTTTGACTTCACACACCTCCATTCTACGAGTTCACACACTTCCATTCTGCTTTCACCCACCTCCATTCTATGACTTCACTCAGCTCTATTCTGACTTCACACACCTCCATTTGTGAATTCACACACCACAATTTTGACTTCAAACACCTCCATTCTGTGACTTCACACACCTCCATTCTGTGACTTCACACACCTCCATTCTGTGACTTCACACACCTCCATTTTGACTTCACACACCTCCAGTCTGTGACTTCACACACCTCCATTCTGTGACTTCACACACCTCCATTTTGACTTCACACACCTCCAGTCTGTGACTTCACACACCTCCATTCTGTGACTTCACACACCTCCATTGTTTGACTTCACACACCTCCATTCTTGGACTTCACACACCTCCAATCCATGACTTCACACACCTCCATTCCTTGAGTTCACAAACCTCCATTTTGACTTCACACACCTCCATTCTATGACTTCACACACCTTTGTTCCTACTTCAGAAACATCCATTCCATGACTGCACACACCTCCATTCTATGACTTCACACACCTCCATTCTGAATTCACACCGCTCCATTCTATGACGTCACACACCTCCATTCTGTGACTTCACACACTTCCATTCTATGACTTCACACACCTTCATTCTTACTTCACAAACATCCATTCTATGACTTCACACACCTCCATTCTATGACTTCACACACCTCCATTCTGTGACTTCACACACCTCCATTCTATGTCTTCACACACCTCCATTATGACTTCACACACCTCCATTCTATGAGGTCACACACCTCCATTCTATGACTTCACACTCCGCCATGCTGACTTCACACTCCTCCATTCTGTGAATTCACAAAACTCCATTCTATGATTTCACACAACTCCATACTATGACTTCACACACCTCCATCTATGACTTCACACACCTCCAATCTGAGTTCACACACCTCCATTCTGTGACTTCACACACCTCCAATCTGAGTTCACACACCTCCATTCTGTGACTTCACACACTTCCATTGTGACATCACACACCTCCATTCTATGAGTTCACATACCTCCATTCTATGACTTCACACACCTCCATTCTGACTTCACACACCTCTATTCTTTGACTTCACAGACCTCGAATCTGTGACTTCACTCACCTCCATTCTATGACTTCACACTGCTCCATTCTATGACTTCCCACACCTCCTTTCTATGACTTCACCCACCTCTATTCTATGACTTCACACCTCGATTCTGACTTCAGATACCTCTATTCTGTGACTTCACACACCTCCATTCTATGACTTCACACACCTCCATTCTATGACTTCACACACCTTCATTCTTACTTCAGAAACATCCATTCTATGACCTCACACAACTCCATTCTATGACTTCACAAACCTCCATTCTGTGAATTCACACCTCCATTCTGAGTTCACACAACTCCATTCGGTGACTTCACACACTTCCATTCTTACTTCACAAACCTCCATTCTATGACTTCACACACTTCCATTCTATGACTTCACACACCTCCATTCTGTGACTTCTCACACCTCCATTCTGAGTTCACACACCTCCATTCTGTGACTTCACACACCTCCATTCCGTGACTTCACACACCTCCATTCTGTGACTTCACACACCACCATTCTATGACTTCACACACCTCCATTCTATGACTTCAAACACCTCCATTCTCTGACTTCACACACCTCCATTCTTACTTCACACACCTCCATTCTATGACTTCACACACCTCCATTCTAGGACTTCACACACTTCCATTCTGTGACTTCACACACCTTCATTCTGAGTTCACACACCTCGATTCTGTGACTTCACACTCCTCCATTCCCTGAGTTCACACACCTCCATTCTGTGACTTCACACACCTCCATTCTGTGACTTCACACACCTCCATTCTGACTTCACACACCTCCATTCTATGACTTCACACACCTCCATTCTGTGACTTCAAACACCCCCATTCTATGACTTCACACACCTCCATTGTGACTTCACACACCTCCATTCTATGAGTTCATACACCTCCATTCTGACTTCACGAACCTCCATTCTATGACTTCACAGACTTTGAATATGTGACTTCACTCACCTCCACTCTATGACTTCACACTTCTCCATTCTATGACTTCCCACACCTCCTTTCCATGACTTCACCCATCCCCATTCTAGGACTTCACACCTCCATTCTGACTTAACACACCTCCATTCTGTGACTGCACACACCTCCATTCTATGACATCACACACCTCCATTCTGTGAATTCAAACACCTCCATTCTATGACTTCACACACCTCCATTCTATGACTTCAGAAACCTACATTGTTACTTCACACACCTCCATTCTATGAGTTCACACACCTTCATTGTGACTTCACACACCTCCATTATCTGACTTTACACACCTCCATTCTGACTTCACACACCTCCATTCTGACTTCACACACCTCTATTCTGTGACTTCACACACCTCCATTCTATGATTTCACACACCTCCATTCTATGACTTCACAGACCTCCATTCTATGACTTCACACACCTCCTTTCTGAGTTCACACACATCCATTCTGTGATTTCACACACCTCCATTGTGACTTCATACACCTCCATTCTATGAGTTCACACACCTCCATTCTGACTTCACACACATCCATTCTATGACTTCACACACCTCCATTCTGTGAGTTCAAAAACCATCATTCTATGACTTCACACATCTCCGTTGTGACTTCACACACCTCCATTCTATGAGTTCACACAGCTCCATTCTGATTTCACACACCTCCATTCTATGACTTCGTACACCTCTATTCTGACTTCACACCCCTCCATTCTGTGACTTCACATACATCCATTCTTTGACTTCACACCCCTCCATTCTGTGCCTTCACACACCTCCACTCTGTGACTTTACACACCTCCATTCTGTGACTTCACACACCTCCCTCCTGTGACTTCTCACACCTCCATTCTATGACTTCACACACCTCCATTCTAAGTCTTGACAAACCTCCATTCTATGACTTCGCACACTTCCATTGTTTGACATCATACACCTCCATTCTTTGACTTCACACACCTCCGTTCCATGAATTCACAAACCTCCATTCTATGAGTTCACACACCTCCATTCTATGAGTTCACACACCTTCATTCTTACTTCAGCAACATCCATTCTATGACTTCAGACACCTCCATTCTATGACTTCACACACCTTCATTCTTACTTCAGCGACATCCATTCTATGACTTCACACACCTCCATTCTATGACTTCACAAACCTCCATTCTGTGACTTCACACACCTCCATTCTGACATCACACACCTACATTCTATGACTTCACACACTTCCATTCTATGACTTCACACACCTCCATTCCATGACTTCACTCACCTCCATTGTGAGTTCACACACCTCAATTTTGTGACTTCACACACCTCCATTCTGTGACTTCACACACCTTGATTCTATGACTTCACACACCTCCATTCTACGAATTCACACACCTCCATTCTGTGACTTAACACATCTCCATTCTATGATTTCACACACCTCCATTCTGTGACTTCACACACCTCCATTCTGAGTTCAAACACCTCCATTCTGTGACTTCACACACCTCCATTATAAGACTTCACACACCCCCATTTGTGACTTCACACACCTCCATTCTATGCTTTCACACACCTCCATTCTATGACTTCACACACCTACATTGTGACTTCACACATCTACGTTCTTTCAGTTCACACACCTGCATTGTGACTTCACACACCTCCATTCCCTGACTTCACACACCTCCATTCTGAATTCACACACCTCCATTCTGACTTCACACACCTCATTTCTGTGACTTCACACACCTCCATTCTATGACTTCACATACCTCATTTCTGAGTTGACACACATCAATTTTGTGACTTCACATACCTCTAATCTAACTTCACACACCTCCATTCTATGACTTCACATACCTCATTTCTGATTTGACACACATCCATTTTGTGACTTCACATACCTCTAATCTGACTTCACACACCTCCATTCTATGACTTCACACACCTCCATTCTGTGACTTCAAAAACCACCATTCTATGACTTCACACATCTCCATTGTGACTTCACACACCTCCATTCTATGAGTTCACACAGCTCCATTCTGACTTCACACACCTCCTTTCCATGAATTCACACACCTCCATTCTATGAGTTCATACACGTCCATTCTATGAGTTCACACACCTTCATTCTTACTTCAGCAACATCCATTCTTTGACTTCAGACACCTCCATTCTATGACTTCACATACCTTCAATCTTACTTCAGCAACATCCATTCTATGACTTCATACACCTCCATTCTATGACTTCACAAACCTCCATTCTGTGACTTCACACACCTCCATTCTGGGTACACACACCTCCATTCTGTGACTTCACACACCTCCATTCTGACTTCACACAGCTCCATTCTATGACTTCACACACTAACAGTCTATGACTTCACACACCTCCATTCTGTGACTTCACACACCTCCTCTCTGAGTTCACACACCTCCATTCTGTGTCTTCACACACCTCCATTCTGTGACTTCAGACACCTCCTTCTATGACTTCACACACCTTCATTCTGTGACTTCACACACCTCCATTCTATGACTTCACACACCTCGTTTCTGAGTTGACACACCTACCTTCTGTGATTTCACACACCTCCAATCTGAGTTCACACACCTCCATTCTATGACTTCACACACCTCCATTCTTTGACATCAAAAACCACCATTCTATGACTTCACACACCTCCATTTTGACTTCACACACCTCCATTCTACGAGTTCACACACTTCCATTCTGCTTTCACCCACCTCCATTCTATGACTTCACTCAGCTCCATTCTGACTTCACACACCTCCATTTGTGAATTCACACACCACAATTTTGACTTCAAACACCTCCATTCTGTGACTTCACACACCTCCATTCTGTGACTTCACACACCTCCATTCTGTGACTTCACACACCTCCATTTTGACTTCACACACCTCCAGTCTGTGACTTCACACACCTCCATTCTGTGACTTCACACACCTCCATTTTGACTTCACACACCTCCAGTCTGTGACTTCACACACCTCCATTCTGTGACTTCACACACCTCCATTGTTTGACTTCACACACCTCCATTCTTGGACTTCACACACCTCCAATCCATGACTTCACACACCTCCATTCCTTGAGTTCACAAACCTCCATTTTGACTTCACACACCTCCATTCTATGACTTCACACACCTTTGTTCCTACTTCAGAAACATCCATTCCATGACTGCACACACCTCCATTCTATGACTTCACACACCTCCATTCTGAATTCACACCGCTCCATTCTATGACGTCACACACCTCCATTCTGTGACTTCACACACTTCCATTCTATGACTTCACACACCTTCATTCTTACTTCACAAACATCCATTCTATGACTTCACACACCTCCATTCTATGACTTCACACACCTCCATTCTGTGACTTCACACACCTCCATTCTATGTCTTCACACACCTCCATTATGACTTCACACACCTCCATTCTATGAGTTCACACACCTCCATTCTATGACTTCACACTCCGCCATGCTGACTTCACACTCCTCCATTCTGTGAATTCACAAAACTCCATTCTATGATTTCACACAACTCCATACTATGACTTCACACACCTCCATCTATGACTTCACACACCTCCAATCTGAGTTCACACACCTCCATTCTGTGACTTCACACACCTCCAATCTGAGTTCACACACCTCCATTCTGTGACTTCACACACTTCCATTGTGACATCACACACCTCCATTCTATGAGTTCACATACCTCCATTCTATGACTTCACACACCTCCATTCTGACTTCACACACCTCTATTCTTTGACTTCACAGACCTCGAATCTGTGACTTCACTCACCTCCATTCTATGACTTCACACTGCTCCATTCTATGACTTCCCACACCTCCTTTCTATGACTTCACCCACCTCTATTCTATGACTTCACACCTCGATTCTGACTTCAGATACCTCTATTCTGTGACTTCACACACCTCCATTCTATGACTTCACACACCTCCATTCTATGACTTCACACACCTTCATTCTTACTTCAGAAACATCCATTCTATGACCTCACACAACTCCATTCTATGACTTCACAAACCTCCATTCTGTGAATTCACACCTCCATTCTGAGTTCACACAACTCCATTCGGTGACTTCACACACTTCCATTCTTACTTCACAAACCTCCATTCTATGACTTCACACACTTCCATTCTATGACTTCACACACCTCCATTCTGTGACTTCTCACACCTCCATTCTGAGTTCACACACCTCCATTCTGTGACTTCACACACCTCCATTCCGTGACTTCACACACCTCCATTCTGTGACTTCACACACCACCATTCTATGACTTCACACACCTCCATTCTATGACTTCAAACACCTCCATTCTCTGACTTCACACACCTCCATTCTTACTTCACACACCTCCATTCTATGACTTCACACACCTCCATTCTAGGACTTCACACACTTCCATTCTGTGACTTCACACACCTTCATTCTGAGTTCACACACCTCGATTCTGTGACTTCACACTCCTCCATTCCCTGAGTTCACACACCTCCATTCTGTGACTTCACACACCTCCATTCTGTGACTTCACACACCTCCATTCTGACTTCACACACCTCCATTCTATGACTTCACACACCTCCATTCTGTGACTTCAAACACCCCCATTCTATGACTTCACACACCTCCATTGTGACTTCACACACCTCCATTCTATGAGTTCATACACCTCCATTCTGACTTCACGAACCTCCATTCTATGACTTCATAGACTTTGAATATGTGACTTCACTCACCTCCACTCTATGACTTCACACTTCTCCATTCTATGACTTCCCACACCTCCTTTCCATGACTTCACCCATCCCCATTCTAGGACTTCACACCTCCATTCTGACTTAACACACCTCCATTCTGTGACTGCACACACCTCCATTCTATGACATCACACACCTCCATTCTGTGAATTCAAACACCTCCATTCTATGACTTCACACACCTCCATTCTATGACTTCAGAAACCTACATTGTTACTTCACACACCTCCATTCTATGAGTTCACACACCTTCATTGTGACTTCACACACCTCCATTATCTGACTTTACACACCTCCATTCTGACTTCACACACCTCCATTCTGACTTCACACACCTCAATTCTGTGACTTCACACACCTCCATTCTATGATTTCACACACCTCCATTCTATGACTTCACAGACCTCCATTCTATGACTTCACACACCTCCTTTCTGAGTTCACACACATCCATTCTGTGATTTCACACACCTCCATTGTGACTTCATACACCTCCATTCTATGAGTTCACACACCTCCATTCTGACTTCACACACATCCATTCTATGACTTCACACACCTCCATTCTGTGAGTTCAAAAACCATCATTCTATGACTTCACACATCTCCGTTGTGACTTCACACACCTCCATTCTATGAGTTCACACAGCTCCATTCTGATTTCACACACCTCCATTCTATGACTTCGTACACCTCTATTCTGACTTCACACCCCTCCATTCTGTGACTTCACATACATCCATTCTTTGACTTCACACCCCTCCATTCTGTGCCTTCACACACCTCCACTCTGTGACTTTACACACCTCCATTCTGTGACTTCACACACCTCCCTCCTGTGACTTCTCACACCTCCATTCTATGACTTCACACACCTCCATTCTAAGTCTTGACAAACCTCCATTCTATGACTTCGCACACTTCCATTGTTTGACATCATACACCTCCATTCTTTGACTTCACACACCTCCGTTCCATGAATTCACAAACCTCCATTCTATGAGTTCACACACCTCCATTCTATGAGTTCACACACCTTCATTCTTACTTCAGCAACATCCATTCTATGACTTCAGACACCTCCATTCTATGACTTCACACACCTTCATTCTTACTTCAGCGACATCCATTCTATGACTTCACACACCTCCATTCTATGACTTCACAAACCTCCATTCTGTGACTTCACACACCTCCATTCTGACATCACACACCTCCATTCTGTGACTTCACACACCTCGATTCTGACTTCAAACACCTTCATTCTATGACTTCACACACTTCCATTCTATGACTTCACACACCTCCATTCTGTGACTTCACACACCTCCACTCTGAGTTCACACACCTCCATTCTGTGTCTTCACACACCTCCATTCTGTGATTCACACAACTCCATTGTGACTTCACACACCTGCATTCTGTGACTTCACACACCTCAAATCTGAGTTCACACCTCCATACTGTGACTTCACACACCTCCATACTGTGACTTCACACACCTCCATTCTATGACTTCACACTCCTCCATTCTATGCCTTCACACACCTCTATTCTGTGACTGCACACACCTCCATTCTATGACATCACACACCTCCATTCTGTGACTTCACACACCTCCATTCTATGAATTCACACACCTCCATTCTACGACTTCAGAAACCTACATTGTTACTTCACACACCTCCATTCTATGAGTTCACACACCTGCATTGTGACTTCACACACCTCCATTATCTGACTTCACACACCTCCATTCTGACTTCGCACACCTCCATTCTGTCTTCACACACCTCAGTTCTGTAACTTCACACACCTCCATTCTATGATTTCACACACCTCCATTCTATGACTTCACAGACCTCCATTCTATGACTTCACACATCTCCTTTCTGAGTTCACACACATCCATTCAGTGACTTCACACACCTCCATTGTGACTTCCTACACCTCCATTCTATCAGTTCACACACCTCCATTCTGACTTCACACACATCTATTCTATGACTTCACACAGCTCCATTCTGACTTCACACACCTCCATTCTATGACTTCGCACACCTCTATTCTGACTTCACACACCTGCATTCTGTGACTTCACACACCCCCATTCTATGACCTCACAAACCTCCATTCTGTGACTTCACACACCTCCACTGTGTGACTTTACACACCTCCATTCTGTGACTTCACACACCTCCATTCTGTGATTTCACACACAATCCATTCTATGACTTCACAAACCTCCATTCTTTGATTTCACACACCTCCATGCTATGACTTCACATACCTCCATTTTGACTTCACAGAACTCCATTCTGTGACTTCACACACCTCCTTTCTGTGACTTCACACACCTCCATACTATGATTTCCCCACACCTTCAATCTATGACTTCACACACCTCCATTCTTTGACTTCACACGCTTCCAATCTATGACTTCACACACCTCCATTCTATGACTTCACACACCTCCATTCTATGATTTCACACACCTGCATTCTGACTTCACACACCTCCATTCTCTGATTTCACACACCTCCATTCTATGACTTCACACACCTCCATTCTGTAACTTCACACGCTTCCAATGTTTGACTTCACAAACCTCCATTTCATGACTTCATACACTTCCATTCTATGACTTCACACACATCCATTCTTTGACTTCTCATAGCTCCATTGTGACTTCACACACCTCCATTCTGTGACTTCACACACCTGCATTTGTGATTTCACACATCACAATTTTGACTTCACACACGTCCATTCTTTGACTTCACACACCTCCATTCTCTGACTTCTCACACCTCCATTTTGACTTCACACACTTCCATTCTATGACTTCACACACTTCCATTGTTTGACTTCACACACCTCCATTCTACGAATTCACACACCTCCATTGTGACTTCACACAACTCTATTCTGTGACTTCACACACCTGCCTTCTGTGACTTCACACACCTCCATTCTGTGACTTCACACCTCCATTCTATGACTTCAAACCTCCATTCTATGACTTCACACACAAACATTTATGACGTCACACACCTCCATTCTGTGACTTCACACACCTCCATTCTGACATCACACACCTACATTCTATGACTTCACACACTTCCATTCTATGACTTCACACACCTCCATTCCATGACTTCACTCACCTCCATTGTGAGTTCACACACCTCCATTTTGTGACTTCACACACCTCCATTCTGTGACTTCACACACCTTGATTCTATGACTTCACACACCTCCATTCTACGAATTCACACACCTCCATTCTGTGACTTAACACATCTCCATTCTATGATTTCACACACCTCCATTCTGTGACTTCACACACCTCCATTCTGAGTTCAAACACCTCCATTCTGTGACTTCACACACCTCCATTATAAGACTTCACACACCCCCATTTGTGACTTCACACACCTCCATTCTATGATTTCACACACCTCCATTCTATGACTTCACACACCTACATTGTGACTTCACACATCTACGTTCTTTCAGTTCACACACCTGCATTGTGACTTCACACACCTCCATTCCCTGACTTCACACACCTCCATTCTGAATTCACACACCTCCATTCTGAATTCACACACCTCATTTCTGTGACTTCACACACCTCCATTCTATGACTTCACATACCTCATTTCTGAGTTGACACACATCAATTTTGTGACTTCACATACCTCTAATCTAACTTCACACACCTCCATTCTATGACTTCACATACCTCATTTCTGATTTGACACACATCCATTTTGTGACTTCACATACCTCTAATCTGACTTCACACACCTCCATTCTATGACTTCACACACCTCCATTCTGTGACTTCAAAAACCACCATTCTATGACTTCACACATCTCCATTGTGACTTCACACACCTCCATTCTATGAGTTCACACAGCTCCATTCTGACTTCACACACCTCCTTTCCATGAATTCACACACCTCCATTCTATGAGTTCATACACGTCCATTCTATGAGTTCACACACCTTCATTCTTACTTCAGCAACATCCATTCTTTGACTTCAGACACCTCCATTCTATGACTTCACATACCTTCAATCTTACTTCAGCAACATCCATTCTATGACTTCATACACCTCCATTCTATGACTTCACAAACCTCCATTCTGTGACTTCACACACCTCCATTCTGGGTACACACACCTCCATTCTGTGACTTCACACACCTCCATTCTGACTTCACACACCTCCATTCTATGACTTCACACACTAACAGTCTATGACTTCACACACCTCCATTCTGTGACTTCACACACCTCCTCTCTGAGTTCACACACCTCCATTCTGTGTCTTCACACACCTCCATTCTGTGACTTCAGACACCTCCTTCTATGACTTCACACACCTTCATTCTGTGACTTCACACACCTCCATTCTATGACTTCACACACCTCGTTTCTGAGTTGACACACCTACCTTCTGTGATTTCACACACCTCCAATCTGAGTTCACACACCTCCATTCTATGACTTCACACACCTCCATTCTTTGACATCAAAAACCACCATTCTATGACTTCACACACCTCCATTTTGACTTCACACACCTCCATTCTACGAGTTCACACACTTCCATTCTGCTTTCACCCACCTCCATTCTATGACTTCACTCAGCTCCATTCTGACTTCACACACCTCCATTTGTGAATTCACACACCACAATTTTGACTTCAAACACCTCCATTCTGTGACTTCACACACCTCCATTCTGTGACTTCACACACCTCCATTCTGTGACTTCACACACCTCCATTTTGACTTCACACACCTCCAGTCTGTGACTTCACACACCTCCATTCTGTGACTTCACACACCTCCATTTTGACTTCACACACCTCCAGTCTGTGACTTCACACACCTCCATTCTGTGACTTCACACACCTCCATTGTTTGACTTCACACACCTCCATTCTTGGACTTCACACACCTCCAATCCATGACTTCACACACCTCCATTCCTTGAGTTCACAAACCTCCATTTTGACTTCACACACCTCCATTCTATGACTTCACACACCTTTGTTCCTACTTCAGAAACATCCATTCCATGACTGCACACACCTCCATTCTATGACTTCACACACCTCCATTCTGAATTCACACCGCTCCATTCTATGACGTCACACACCTCCATTCTGTGACTTCACACACTTCCATTCTATGACTTCACACACCTTCATTCTTACTTCACAAACATCCATTCTATGACTTCACACACCTCCATTCTATGACTTCACACACCTCCATTCTGTGACTTCACACACCTCCATTCTATGTCTTCACACACCTCCATTATGACTTCACACACCTCCATTCTATGAGTTCACACACCTCCATTCTATGACTTCACACTCCGCCATGCTGACTTCACACTCCTCCATTCTGTGAATTCACAAAACTCCATTCTATGATTTCACACAACTCCATACTATGACTTCACACACCTCCATCTATGACTTCACACACCTCCAATCTGAGTTCACACACCTCCATTCTGTGACTTCACACACCTCCAATCTGAGTTCACACACCTCCATTCTGTGACTTCACACACTTCCATTGTGACATCACACACCTCCATTCTATGAGTTCACATACCTCCATTCTATGACTTCACACACCTCCATTCTGACTTCACACACCTCTATTCTTTGACTTCACAGACCTCGAATCTGTGACTTCACTCACCTCCATTCTATGACTTCACACTGCTCCATTCTATGACTTCCCACACCTCCTTTCTATGACTTCACCCACCTCTATTCTATGACTTCACACCTCGATTCTGACTTCAGATACCTCTATTCTGTGACTTCACACACCTCCATTCTATGACTTCACACACCTCCATTCTATGACTTCACACACCTTCATTCTTACTTCAGAAACATCCATTCTATGACCTCACACATCTCCATTCTATGACTTCACAAACCTCCATTCTGTGAATTCACACCTCCATTCTGAGTTCACACACCTCCATTCGGTGACTTCACACACTTCCATTCTTACTTCACAAACCTCCATTCTATGACTTCACACACTTCCATTCTATGACTTCACACACCTCCATTCTGTGACTTCTCACACCTCCATTCTGAGTTCACACACCTCCATTCTGTGACTTCACACACCTCCATTCCGTGACTTCACACACCTCCATTCTGTGACTTCACACACCACCATTCTATGACTTCGCACACCTCCATTGTATGACTTCAAACACCTCCATTCTCTGACTTCACACACCTCCATTCTTACTTCACACACCTCCATTCTATGACTTCACACACCTCCATTCTAGGACTTCACACACTTCCATTCTGTGACTTCACACACCTTCATTCTGAGTTCACACACCTCGATTCTGTGACTTCACACTCCTCCATTCCCTGAGTTCACACACCTCCATTCTGTGACTTCACACACAATCCATTCTATGACTTCACAAACCTCCATTCTTTGATTTCACACACCTCCATGCTATGACTTCACATACCTCCATTTTGACTTCACAGAACTCCATTCTGTGACTTCACACACCTCCTTTCTGTGACTTCACACACCTCCATACTATGATTTCCCCACACCTTCAATCTATGACTTCACACACCTCCATTCTTTGACTTCACACGCTTCCAATCTATGACTTCACACACCTCCATTCTATGACTTCACACACCTCCATTCTATGATTTCACACACCTGCATTCTGACTTCACACACCTCCATTCTCTGATTTCACACACCTCCATTCTATGACTTCACACACCTCCATTCTGTAACTTCACACGCTTCCAATGTTTGACTTCACAAACCTCCATTTCATGACTTCATACACTTCCATTCTATGACTTCACACACATCCATTCTTTGACTTCTCATAGCTCCATTGTGACTTCACACACCTCCATTCTGTGACTTCACACACCTGCATTTGTGATTTCACACATCACAATTTTGACTTCACACACGTCCATTCTTTGACTTCACACACCTCCATTCTCTGACTTCTCACACCTCCATTTTGACTTCACACACTTCCATTCTATGACTTCACACACTTCCATTGTTTGACTTCACACACCTCCATTCTACGAATTCACACACCTCCATTGTGACTTCACACAACTCTATTCTGTGACTTCACACACCTGCCTTCTGTGACTTCACACACCTCCATTCTGTGACTTCACACCTCCATTCTATGACTTCAAACCTCCATTCTATGACTTCACACACAAACATTTATGACGTCACACACCTCCATTCTGTGACTTCACACACCTCCATTCTGACATCACACACCTACATTCTATGACTTCACACACTTCCATTCTATGACTTCACACACCTCCATTCCATGACTTCACTCACCTCCATTGTGAGTTCACACACCTCCATTTTGTGACTTCACACACCTCCATTCTGTGACTTCACACACCTTGATTCTATGACTTCACACACCTCCATTCTACGAATTCACACACCTCCATTCTGTGACTTAACACATCTCCATTCTATGATTTCACACACCTCCATTCTGTGACTTCACACACCTCCATTCTGAGTTCAAACACCTCCATTCTGTGACTTCACACACCTCCATTATAAGACTTCACACACCCCCATTTGTGACTTCACACACCTCCATTCTATGATTTCACACACCTCCATTCTATGACTTCACACACCTACATTGTGACTTCACACATCTACGTTCTTTCAGTTCACACACCTGCATTGTGACTTCACACACCTCCATTCCCTGACTTCACACACCTCCATTCTGAATTCACACACCTCCATTCTGACTTCACACACCTCATTTCTGTGACTTCACACACCTCCATTCTATGACTTCACATACCTCATTTCTGAGTTGACACACATCAATTTTGTGACTTCACATACCTCTAATCTAACTTCACACACCTCCATTCTATGACTTCACATACCTCATTTCTGATTTGACACACATCCATTTTGTGACTTCACATACCTCTAATCTGACTTCACACACCTCCATTCTATGACTTCACACACCTCCATTCTGTGACTTCAAAAACCACCATTCTATGACTTCACACATCTCCATTGTGACTTCACACACCTCCATTCTATGAGTTCACACAGCTCCATTCTGACTTCACACACCTCCTTTCCATGAATTCACACACCTCCATTCTATGAGTTCATACACGTCCATTCTATGAGTTCACACACCTTCATTCTTACTTCAGCAACATCCATTCTTTGACTTCAGACACCTCCATTCTATGACTTCACATACCTTCAATCTTACTTCAGCAACATCCATTCTATGACTTCATACACCTCCATTCTATGACTTCACAAACCTCCATTCTGTGACTTCACACACCTCCATTCTGGGTACACACACCTCCATTCTGTGACTTCACACACCTCCATTCTGACTTCACACACCTCCATTCTATGACTTCACACACTAACAGTCTATGACTTCACACACCTCCATTCTGTGACTTCACACACCTCCTCTCTGAGTTCACACACCTCCATTCTGTGTCTTCACACACCTCCATTCTGTGACTTCAGACACCTCCTTCTATGACTTCACACACCTTCATTCTGTGACTTCACACACCTCCATTCTATGACTTCACACACCTCGTTTCTGAGTTGACACACCTACCTTCTGTGATTTCACACACCTCCAATCTGAGTTCACACACCTCCATTCTATGACTTCACACACCTCCATTCTTTGACATCAAAAACCACCATTCTATGACTTCACACACCTCCATTTTGACTTCACACACCTCCATTCTACGAGTTCACACACTTCCATTCTGCTTTCACCCACCTCCATTCTATGACTTCACTCAGCTCCATTCTGACTTCACACACCTCCATTTGTGAATTCACACACCACAATTTTGACTTCAAACACCTCCATTCTGTGACTTCACACACCTCCATTCTGTGACTTCACACACCTCCATTCTGTGACTTCACACACCTCCATTTTGACTTCACACACCTCCAGTCTGTGACTTCACACACCTCCATTCTGTGACTTCACACACCTCCATTTTGACTTCACACACCTCCAGTCTGTGACTTCACACACCTCCATTCTGTGACTTCACACACCTCCATTGTTTGACTTCACACACCTCCATTCTTGGACTTCACACACCTCCAATCCATGACTTCACACACCTCCATTCCTTGAGTTCACAAACCTCCATTTTGACTTCACACACCTCCATTCTATGACTTCACACACCTTTGTTCCTACTTCAGAAACATCCATTCCATGACTGCACACACCTCCATTCTATGACTTCACACACCTCCATTCTGAATTCACACCGCTCCATTCTATGACGTCACACACCTCCATTCTGTGACTTCACACACTTCCATTCTATGACTTCACACACCTTCATTCTTACTTCACAAACATCCATTCTATGACTTCACACACCTCCATTCTATGACTTCACACACCTCCATTCTGTGACTTCACACACCTCCATTCTATGTCTTCACACACCTCCATTATGACTTCACACACCTCCATTCTATGAGTTCACACACCTCCATTCTATGACTTCACACTCCGCCATGCTGACTTCACACTCCTCCATTCTGTGAATTCACAAAACTCCATTCTATGATTTCACACAACTCCATACTATGACTTCACACACCTCCATCTATGACTTCACACACCTCCAATCTGAGTTCACACACCTCCATTCTGTGACTTCACACACCTCCAATCTGAGTTCACACACCTCCATTCTGTGACTTCACACACTTCCATTGTGACATCACACACCTCCATTCTATGAGTTCACATACCTCCATTCTATGACTTCACACACCTCCATTCTGACTTCACACACCTCTATTCTTTGACTTCACAGACCTCGAATCTGTGACTTCACTCACCTCCATTCTATGACTTCACACTGCTCCATTCTATGACTTCCCACACCTCCTTTCTATGACTTCACCCACCTCTATTCTATGACTTCACACCTCGATTCTGACTTCAGATACCTCTATTCTGTGACTTCACACACCTCCATTCTATGACTTCACACACCTCCATTCTATGACTTCACACACCTTCATTCTTACTTCAGAAACATCCATTCTATGACCTCACACATCTCCATTCTATGACTTCACAAACCTCCATTCTGTGAATTCACACCTCCATTCTGAGTTCACACACCTCCATTCGGTGACTTCACACACTTCCATTCTTACTTCACAAACCTCCATTCTATGACTTCACACACTTCCATTCTATGACTTCACACACCTCCATTCTGTGACTTCTCACACCTCCATTCTGAGTTCACACACCTCCATTCTGTGACTTCACACACCTCCATTCCGTGACTTCACACACCTCCATTCTGTGACTTCACACACCACCATTCTATGACTTCGCACACCTCCATTGTATGACTTCAAACACCTCCATTCTCTGACTTCACACACCTCCATTCTTACTTCACACACCTCCATTCTATGACTTCACACACCTCCATTCTAGGACTTCACACACTTCCATTCTGTGACTTCACACACCTTCATTCTGAGTTCACACACCTCGATTCTGTGACTTCACACTCCTCCATTCCCTGAGTTCACACACCTCCATTCTGTGACTTCACACACAATCCATTCTATGACTTCACAAACCTCCATTCTTTGATTTCACACACCTCCATGCTATGACTTCACATACCTCCATTTTGACTTCACAGAACTCCATTCTGTGACTTCACACACCTCCTTTCTGTGACTTCACACACCTCCATACTATGATTTCCCCACACCTTCAATCTATGACTTCACACACCTCCATTCTTTGACTTCACACGCTTCCAATCTATGACTTCACACACCTCCATTCTATGACTTCACACACCTCCATTCTATGATTTCACACACCTGCATTCTGACTTCACACACCTCCATTCTCTGATTTCACACACCTCCATTCTATGACTTCACACACCTCCATTCTGTAACTTCACACGCTTCCAATGTTTGACTTCACAAACCTCCATTTCATGACTTCATACACTTCCATTCTATGACTTCACACACATCCATTCTTTGACTTCTCATACCTCCATTGTGACTTCACACACCTCCATTCTGTGACTTCACACACCTGCATTTGTGATTTCACACATCACAATTTTGACTTCACACACGTCCATTCTTTGACTTCACACACCTCCATTCTCTGACTTCTCACACCTCCATTTTGACTTCACACACTTCCATTCTATGACTTCACACACTTCCATTGTTTGACTTCACACACCTCCATTCTACGAATTCACACACCTCCATTGTGACTTCACACAACTCTATTCTGTGACTTCACACACCTGCCTTCTGTGACTTCACACACCTCCATTCTGTGACTTCACACCTCCATTCTATGACTTCAAACCTCCATTCTATGACTTCACACACAAACATTTATGACGTCACACACCTCCATTCTGTGACTTCACACACCTCCATTCTGACATCACACACCTACATTCTATGACTTCACACACTTCCATTCTATGACTTCACACACCTCCATTCCATGACTTCACTCACCTCCATTGTGAGTTCACACACCTCCATTTTGTGACTTCACACACCTCCATTCTGTGACTTCACACACCTTGATTCTATGACTTCACACACCTCCATTCTACGAATTCACACACCTCCATTCTGTGACTTAACACATCTCCATTCTATGATTTCACACACCTCCATTCTGTGACTTCACACACCTCCATTCTGAGTTCAAACACCTCCATTCTGTGACTTCACACACCTCCATTATAAGACTTCACACACCCCCATTTGTGACTTCACACACCTCCATTCTATGATTTCACACACCTCCATTCTATGACTTCACACACCTACATTGTGACTTCACACATCTACGTTCTTTCAGTTCACACACCTGCATTGTGACTTCACACACCTCCATTCCCTGACTTCACACACCTCCATTCTGAATTCACACACCTCCATTCTGACTTCACACACCTCATTTCTGTGACTTCACACACCTCCATTCTATGACTTCACATACCTCATTTCTGAGTTGACACACATCAATTTTGTGACTTCACATACCTCTAATCTAACTTCACACACCTCCATTCTATGACTTCACATACCTCATTTCTGATTTGACACACATCCATTTTGTGACTTCACATACCTCTAATCTGACTTCACACACCTCCATTCTATGACTTCACACACCTCCATTCTGTGACTTCAAAAACCACCATTCTATGACTTCACACATCTCCATTGTGACTTCACACACCTCCATTCTATGAGTTCACACAGCTCCATTCTGACTTCACACACCTCCTTTCCATGAATTCACACACCTCCATTCTATGAGTTCATACACGTCCATTCTATGAGTTCACACACCTTCATTCTTACTTCAGCAACATCCATTCTTTGACTTCAGACACCTCCATTCTATGACTTCACATACCTTCAATCTTACTTCAGCAACATCCATTCTATGACTTCATACACCTCCATTCTATGACTTCACAAACCTCCATTCTGTGACTTCACACACCTCCATTCTGGGTACACACACCTCCATTCTGTGACTTCACACACCTCCATTCTGACTTCACACACCTCCATTCTATGACTTCACACACTAACAGTCTATGACTTCACACACCTCCATTCTGTGACTTCACACACCTCCTCTCTGAGTTCACACACCTCCATTCTGTGTCTTCACACACCTCCATTCTGTGACTTCAGACACCTCCTTCTATGACTTCACACACCTTCATTCTGTGACTTCACACACCTCCATTCTATGACTTCACACACCTCGTTTCTGAGTTGACACACCTACCTTCTGTGATTTCACACACCTCCAATCTGAGTTCACACACCTCCATTCTATGACTTCACACACCTCCATTCTTTGACATCAAAAACCACCATTCTATGACTTCACACACCTCCATTTTGACTTCACACACCTCCATTCTACGAGTTCACACACTTCCATTCTGCTTTCACCCACCTCCATTCTATGACTTCACTCAGCTCCATTCTGACTTCACACACCTCCATTTGTGAATTCACACACCACAATTTTGACTTCAAACACCTCCATTCTGTGACTTCACACACCTCCATTCTGTGACTTCACACACCTCCATTCTGTGACTTCACACACCTCCATTTTGACTTCACACACCTCCAGTCTGTGACTTCACACACCTCCATTCTGTGACTTCACACACCTCCATTTTGACTTCACACACCTCCAGTCTGTGACTTCACACACCTCCATTCTGTGACTTCACACACCTCCATTGTTTGACTTCACACACCTCCATTCTTGGACTTCACACACCTCCAATCCATGACTTCACACACCTCCATTCCTTGAGTTCACAAACCTCCATTTTGACTTCACACACCTCCATTCTATGACTTCACACACCTTTGTTCCTACTTCAGAAACATCCATTCCATGACTGCACACACCTCCATTCTATGACTTCACACACCTCCATTCTGAATTCACACCGCTCCATTCTATGACGTCACACACCTCCATTCTGTGACTTCACACACTTCCATTCTATGACTTCACACACCTTCATTCTTACTTCACAAACATCCATTCTATGACTTCACACACCTCCATTCTGTAACTTCACACGCTTCCAATGTTTGACTTCACAAACCTCCATTTCATGACTTCATACACTTCCATTCTATGACTTCACACACATCCATTCTTTGACTTCTCATACCTCCATTGTGACTTCACACACCTCCATTCTGTGACTTCACACACCTGCATTTGTGATTTCACACATCACAATTTTGACTTCACACACGTCCATTCTTTGACTTCACACACCTCCATTCTCTGACTTCTCACACCTCCATTTTGACTTCACACACTTCCATTCTATGACTTCACACACTTCCATTGTTTGACTTCACACACCTCCATTCTACGAATTCACACACCTCCATTGTGACTTCACACAACTCTATTCTGTGACTTCACACACCTGCCTTCTGTGACTTCACACACCTCCATTCTGTGACTTCACACCTCCATTCTATGACTTCAAACCTCCATTCTATGACTTCACACACAAACATTTATGACGTCACACACCTCCATTCTGTGACTTCACACACCTCCATTCTGACATCACACACCTACATTCTATGACTTCACACACTTCCATTCTATGACTTCACACACCTCCATTCCATGACTTCACTCACCTCCATTGTGAGTTCACACACCTCCATTTTGTGACTTCACACACCTCCATTCTGTGACTTCACACACCTTGATTCTATGACTTCACACACCTCCATTCTACGAATTCACACACCTCCATTCTGTGACTTAACACATCTCCATTCTATGATTTCACACACCTCCATTCTGTGACTTCACACACCTCCATTCTGAGTTCAAACACCTCCATTCTGTGACTTCACACACCTCCATTATAAGACTTCACACACCCCCATTTGTGACTTCACACACCTCCATTCTATGATTTCACACACCTCCATTCTATGACTTCACACACCTACATTGTGACTTCACACATCTACGTTCTTTCAGTTCACACACCTGCATTGTGACTTCACACACCTCCATTCCCTGACTTCACACACCTCCATTCTGAATTCACACACCTCCATTCTGACTTCACACACCTCATTTCTGTGACTTCACACACCTCCATTCTATGACTTCACATACCTCATTTCTGAGTTGACACACATCAATTTTGTGACTTCACATACCTCTAATCTAACTTCACACACCTCCATTCTATGACTTCACATACCTCATTTCTGATTTGACACACATCCATTTTGTGACTTCACATACCTCTAATCTGACTTCACACACCTCCATTCTATGACTTCACACACCTCCATTCTGTGACTTCAAAAACCACCATTCTATGACTTCACACATCTCCATTGTGACTTCACACACCTCCATTCTATGAGTTCACACAGCTCCATTCTGACTTCACACACCTCCTTTCCATGAATTCACACACCTCCATTCTATGAGTTCATACACGTCCATTCTATGAGTTCACACACCTTCATTCTTACTTCAGCAACATCCATTCTTTGACTTCAGACACCTCCATTCTATGACTTCACATACCTTCAATCTTACTTCAGCAACATCCATTCTATGACTTCATACACCTCCATTCTATGACTTCACAAACCTCCATTCTGTGACTTCACACACCTCCATTCTGGGTACACACACCTCCATTCTGTGACTTCACACACCTCCATTCTGACTTCACACACCTCCATTCTATGACTTCACACACTAACAGTCTATGACTTCACACACCTCCATTCTGTGACTTCACACACCTCCTCTCTGAGTTCACACACCTCCATTCTGTGTCTTCACACACCTCCATTCTGTGACTTCAGACACCTCCTTCTATGACTTCACACACCTTCATTCTGTGACTTCACACACCTCCATTCTATGACTTCACACACCTCGTTTCTGAGTTGACACACCTACCTTCTGTGATTTCACACACCTCCAATCTGAGTTCACACACCTCCATTCTATGACTTCACACACCTCCATTCTTTGACATCAAAAACCACCATTCTATGACTTCACACACCTCCATTTTGACTTCACACACCTCCATTCTACGAGTTCACACACTTCCATTCTGCTTTCACCCACCTCCATTCTATGACTTCACTCAGCTCCATTCTGACTTCACACACCTCCATTTGTGAATTCACACACCACAATTTTGACTTCAAACACCTCCATTCTGTGACTTCACACACCTCCATTCTGTGACTTCACACACCTCCATTCTGTGACTTCACACACCTCCATTTTGACTTCACACACCTCCAGTCTGTGACTTCACACACCTCCATTCTGTGACTTCACACACCTCCATTTTGACTTCACACACCTCCAGTCTGTGACTTCACACACCTCCATTCTGTGACTTCACACACCTCCATTGTTTGACTTCACACACCTCCATTCTTGGACTTCACACACCTCCAATCCATGACTTCACACACCTCCATTCCTTGAGTTCACAAACCTCCATTTTGACTTCATACACCTCCATTCTATGACTTCACACACCTTTGTTCCTACTTCAGAAACATCCATTCCATGACTGCACACACCTCCATTCTATGACTTCACACACCTCCATTCTGAATTCACACCGCTCCATTCTATGACGTCACACACCTCCATTCTGTGACTTCACACACTTCCATTCTATGACTTCACACACCTTCATTCTTACTTCACAAACATCCATTCTATGACTTCACACACCTCCATTCTATGACTTCACACACCTCCATTCTGTGACTTCACACACCTCCATTCTATGTCTTCACACACCTCCATTATGACTTCACACACCTCCATTCTATGAGTTCACACACCTCCATTCTATGACTTCACACTCCGCCATGCTGACTTCACACTCCTCCATTCTGTGAATTCACAAAACTCCATTCTATGATTTCACACAACTCCATACTATGACTTCACACACCTCCATCTATGACTTCACACACCTCCAATCTGAGTTCACACACCTCCATTCTGTGACTTCACACACCTCCAATCTGAGTTCACACACCTCCATTCTGTGACTTCACACACTTCCATTGTGACATCACACACCTCCATTCTATGAGTTCACATACCTCCATTCTATGACTTCACACACCTCCATTCTGACTTCACACACCTCTATTCTTTGACTTCACAGACCTCGAATCTGTGACTTCACTCACCTCCATTCTATGACTTCACACTGCTCCATTCTATGACTTCCCACACCTCCTTTCTATGACTTCACCCACCTCTATTCTATGACTTCACACCTCGATTCTGACTTCAGATACCTCTATTCTGTGACTTCACACACCTCCATTCTATGACTTCACACACCTCCATTCTATGACTTCACACACCTTCATTCTTACTTCAGAAACATCCATTCTATGACCTCACACATCTCCATTCTATGACTTCACAAACCTCCATTCTGTGAATTCACACCTCCATTCTGAGTTCACACACCTCCATTCGGTGACTTCACACACTTCCATTCTTACTTCACAAACCTCCATTCTATGACTTCACACACTTCCATTCTATGACTTCACACACCTCCATTCTGTGACTTCTCACACCTCCATTCTGAGTTCACACACCTCCATTCTGTGACTTCACACACCTCCATTCCGTGACTTCACACACCTCCATTCTGTGACTTCACACACCACCATTCTATGACTTCGCACACCTCCATTGTATGACTTCAAACACCTCCATTCTCTGACTTCACACACCTCCATTCTTACTTCACACACCTCCATTCTATGACTTCACACACCTCCATTCTAGGACTTCACACACTTCCATTCTGTGACTTCACACACCTTCATTCTGAGTTCACACACCTCGATTCTGTGACTTCACACTCCTCCATTCCCTGAGTTCACACACCTCCATTCTGTGACTTCACACACCTCCATTCTGTGACTTCACACACCTCCATTCTGACTTCACACACCTCCATTATGACTTCACACACCTCCATTCTATGAGTTTACACACCTCCATTCTAACTTCACACACCCCATTCTGTGACTTCACACACCTCCATTCTGTGACTTCACACACGTCCATTGTTTGACTTCACACACCTCCATTCTTGGACTTCACACACCTCCATTCCATGACTTCACACACCTCCCTTCTTTGAGTTCACAAACCTCCATTTTGACTTCAGAAACGTCCATTCTATGACTTCACACACCTTCATTCCTACTTCAGAAACATCCATTCTATGACTGCACACACCTCCATTCTATCACTTCACACACCTCCATTCTGAATTCACACAGCTCCATTCTATGACGTCACACACCTCCATTCTGTGACTTCACAGACTTCCATTCTATGACTTCACACACCTTCATTCTTACTTCACAAACATCCATTCTATGACTTCACACATCTCCATTCTATGACTTCACACACCTCCATTCTGTGACTTCACACACCTCCATTCCATGTCTTCACACACCTCCATTATGACTTCACACACCTCCATTCTATGAGTTTACACACCTCCATTCTAACTTCACACACCCCATTCTATGACTTCACACACCTATATTCTGTGACTTCAAACACCCCCATTCTATGACTTCACACACCTCCATTGTGACTTCACACACCTCCATTCTATGAGTTCATACACCTCCATTCTGACTTCACGAACCTCCATTCTATGACTTCACAGACTTTGAATATGTGACTTCACTCACCTCCACTCTATGACTTCACACTTCTCCATTCTATGACTTCCCACACCTCCTTTCCATGACTTCACCCATCCCCATTCTAGGACTTCACACCTCCATTCTGACTTAACACACCTCCATTCTGTCACTTCACACACCTCCATTCTATGAGTTCACACACCTCCATTTTGACTTCACACACCTCCATTCTATGACTTCACACACCTACATTCTTACTTCAGAAACATCCATTCTATGACTTCACACACCTACAGTCTATGACTTCACACACCTCCATTCTATGACTTCACACACCTCCATTCTGTGACTTCACACACCTCCATTCTATGACTTCACACTCCTCCATTCTGACTTCACACAGCTCCATTCTGTGAATTCACAAAATTCCATTCTATGATTTCACACACCTCCATACTTTGACTTCACACACCTCCATCTATGACTTCAAACACCTCCATTCTGAGTTCACACACCTCCATTCTCTGACTTTACAAACCTCCATTCTGACTTCACACACCTCCAATATATGACTTCACACACCTCCATTCTGTGACTTCACACACTTCCATTGTGACGTCACACACCTCCATTCTATGAGTTCACACACTTCCATTCTAGGACTTCACACTCCTCAATTCTGACATCACACAGCTCCATTCTATGACTTCACAGACCTCGGATCTGTGACTTCACTCACCTCCATTCTATGACTTCACACTCCTCTGTTCTATGACTTCCCACAACTCCTTTCTATGACCTCACCCACCTCTATTCTATGAATTCACACCTCCATTCTGACTTCACACACCTCCATTCTGTGACTTCACACACCTCCATTCTATGACTTCACACACCTCCATTATATGACCTCACACACCTCCATTCTATGACTTCACAAACCTCCATTCTGTGACTTCCCACACATCCATTCTGACTTCACACATCTCCATTCTGTGACATCACACACCTCCCTCTGTCACTTCACACACCTCCAATCTATGACTTCACACACTTCCAACCTATGACTTCACACACCTCCATTCTATGACTTCACACAGCTGCATTCTGACTTCAGACACCTCCATTCTCTGACTTCACACACCTCCATTCTATTACTTCACACCCCTCCATTCTATGACTTCACACACCACCATTCTGTGACTTCACACACCTCCTTTCGATGTCTTCACACACCTCCATTCTGTCACTTCACCACCTCCATTCTATGACTTCACACACCTCCATTCTATGACTTCACACACCTGCATTGTGACTTCACCCACCTCAATTCTATGAGTTCACACACCTGCATTGTAACTTCACACACCTCCATTCTATGACTTCACACACCTCCATTCTATAACTTCACACACCTCGTTTCTGAGTTGACACACCTCCCTTCTGTGATTTCACACACCTCCAATCTGAGTTCACACATCTCCAGTCTATGACTTCACACACCTCCATTCTTTGACATCAAAAACCTCCGTTCTATGACTTCACACACCTCCATTTTGACTTCACACACCTCCATTCTACGAGTTCACACACTTCCATTCTGCCTTCACCCACCTCCATTCTATGACTTCACTCAGCTGCCTTCTGACTTCACACACCTCCATTTGTGAATTCACACACCACCATTTTGACTTGAAACACCTCCATTCTGTGACTTCACACACCTCCATTCTGTGACTTCACACACCTCCATTCTGTGACTTCACACACCTCCATTCTGTGACTTCACACACCTCCATTATTTGACTTCATACACCTCCATTCTTGGACTTCACACACCTCCATTCCATGACTTCACACACCTCCATTTTGACTTCACACACTTCCATTCTGTAACTTCACACACCTCCATTCTATGACTTCACACACCTCCCTTCTATGAATTCACACACCTCCATTCTGTGACTTCACACACCTCCATTGTGAGTTCACCCACTTCCATTCTGTGTCTTCACACACCTCCATTCTTTGACTTCACACACCTCCATTATGTGACTTCACACACCACCATTCTATGACTTCACACAGCTCCCTTCTATGAATTCACACCCCGCCATTCTGTGACTTCACACACCTCCATTGTATGACTTCACACACCTCCATTCTGTGACTTCACACACCTCCATTCTCAGTTCACACACCTCCATTCTGTGATTTCACACCCACCATTCTGTGATTTCCACACCTCCATTCTATGACTTAAAACACCTCCATTCTATGACTTCACACCCCTCCATTCTATGACTTCACACACCACCATTCTGTGACTTCACACACCTCCATTCTATGACTTCACACACCTCCATTCTGTTACTTCACCGCCTCCATTCTATGACTTCACACACCTCCATTCTATGACTTCACACACCTGCATTGTGACTTCACCCACCTCAATCTATGAGTTCACACACCTGCATTGTGACTTCACACACCTCCATTCTATGACTTCACACATCTCCATTCTGACTTCACACACCTCCATTCTGTGATTTCACACACTTCGATACTATGACTTCACACACCTCCATTCTGTGACTTCACACACCTCGTTTCTGAGTTGACACACCTGCTTTCTGTGATTTCACACACCTCCAATCTGAGTTCACACACCTCCAGTCTATGACTTCACACACCTCCATTCTGTTACTTCACCACCTCCATTCTGTGACTTCACACACCTCCATTCTGTGACTTCACACACCTCCATTTTGACTTCACACACCTCCATGCTGTGACTTCACACACCTCCATTCTGTGACTTCACACACGTCCATTGTTTGACTTCACACACCTCCATTCTTGGACTTCACACACCTCCATTCCATGACTTCACACACCTCCATTCCTTGAGTTCAAAAACCTCCATTTTGACTTCACAAACGTCCATTCTATGACTTCACACACCTTCATTCCTACTTCAGAAACATCCATTCTATGACTGCACACACCTCCATTCTATCACTTCACCCACCTCCATTCTCAATTCACACAGCTCCATTCTATGACGTCACACACCTCCATTCTGTGACTTCACACACTTCCATTCTATGACTTCACACACCTTCATTCTTACTTCACAAACATCCATTCTATGACTTCACACATCTCCATTCTATGACTTCACACACCTCCATTCTGTGACTTCACACACCTCCATTCCATGTCTTCACACACCTCCATTATGACTTCACACAACTCCATTCTATGAGTTTACACACCTCCATTCTAACTTCACACACCCCATTGTATGACTTCACACTCCGCCATTCTGATTTCACACTCCTCCATTCTGTGAATTCACAAAACTCCATTCTATGATTTCACACAACTCCATACTAGGACTTCACACACCTCCATCTATGACTTCACACACCTCCAATCTGAGTTCACACACCTCCATTCTGTGACTTCACACACCTCGATTCTGACTTCACACACCAATGTATGACTTCACACACCTCCATTCTGTGACTTCACACACTTCCATTGTGACATCACACACCTCCATTCTATGAGTTCACATACCTCCATTCTATGACTTCACACACCTCCATTCTGACTTCACACACCTCTATTCTATGACTTCACAGACCTCGAATCTGTGACTTCACTCACCTCCCCTCTATGACTTCACACTGCTCCATTTTATGACTTCCCACACCTCCTTTCTATGACTTCACCCACTTCTACTAGATGACTTCACACCTCCATTCTGACTTCAGATACCTCCATTCTGTGACTTCACACACCTCCATTCTATGACTTCACACACCTCCATTCTCTGACTTCACACACCTTCATTCTTACTTCAGAAACATCCATTCTATGACCTCACACAACACCATTCTATGACTTCACAAACCTGCATTCTGTGAATTCACACACCTCCATTCTGAGTTCACACAACTCCATTCGGTGACTTCACACACCTCCATTCTTACTTCACAAACCTCCATTCTATGACTTCACACACTTCCATTCTATGACTTCACACACCTCCATTCTGTGACTTCTCACAACTCCATTCTGAGTTCACACACCTCCATTCTGTGACTTCACACACCTCCATTCTGTGACTTCACACCTCCATTCCCTGACTTCACACACCTCCATTCTGTGACTTCACACACCTCCATTCTGTGACTTCACACACCTCCATTGTGACTTCACACACCTCCATTCTATGACTTCACACACCTCCATTCTGTGACTTCACACACCTCCATTCTATGTCTTCACACACCTCCACTGTGACTTCACACACGTCCATTCTATGAGTGCACAAACCTCCATTCTGACTTCACACACCTCCATTCTATGACTTCACACTCCTCCATTCTGACTTCACACACCTCCATTCTGTGACTTCACACACCTCCATTCTATGTCTTCACACACCTCCATTCTATGACTTCACACACGTCCATTCTATGAGTGCACAAACCTCCATTCTGACTTCACACACCTCCATTCTATGATTTCACACACCTCCATTCTGTGACTTCACACACCTCCATTCTGACTTCACACACCTCTAATATATGACTTCACACACCTCCATTCTGCGACTTCACACACTTCCATTGTGACGTCACACACCTCCATTCTATGAGTTCACACACGTCCATTCTAGGACTTCACACTCCTCAATTCTGGCATCACACAGCTCCATTCTATGACTTCACAGACCTCGAATCTGTGACTTCACTCAACTCCATTCTATGACTTCACACTCCTCTATTCTATGACTTCCCACAACTCCTTTCTATGACTTCACCCACCTCTATTCTATGACTTCACACCTCCATTCTGACTTCACACACCTCCATTCTCTGACTTCACACACCTCCATTCTATGACTTCACACACCTCCATTCTATGACTTCACACACCTTCATTCTTACTTCAGAAAAATCCATTCTATGACCTCACACACCTCCATTCTATGACTTCACAAACCTCCATTCTGTGACTTCCCACACCTCCATTCTGAGTTCACACATCTCCATTCTGTGACTTCACACACCTCCCTTCTGACTTCACACACCTCCCTTCTGTGACTTCAAACACCTCCATTGTGAGTTCACCCACTTCCATTCTGTGACTTCACACACCTCCATTCTGTTACTTCACACACCTCCATTCTGTGACTTCACACACCTCCATTCTATGACTTCGCACACCTCCATTCTATGAATTCACACACCTCCATTCTGTGACTTCACACACCTCCATTGTATGACTTCACACACCTCTATTCTGTGACTTCACACACCTCCTTTCTGAGTTCACACACCTCCATTCTGTGACTTCAAACACCTCCATTGTTTGACTTCATACACCTCCATTCTTGGACTTCACACACCTCCATTCCATGACTTCACACACCTCCATTTTGACTTCACAAACTTACATTCTGTAACTTCACACACCTCCATTCTATGACTTCACACACCTCCCTGCTATGAATTCACACACCTCCATTCTGTGACTTCACACACCTCCATTGTGAGTTCACCCACTTCCATTCTGTGTCTTCACACACCTCCATTCTTTGACTTCACACACCTCCATTATGTGAGTTCACACACCTCCATTCTATGACTTCACACACCTCCCTTCTATGAATTCAAACCCCTCCATTCTGTGACTTCACACACCTCCATTGTATGACTTCACACACCTCCATTCTGTGACTTCACACACCTCCATTCTCAGTTCACACACCTCCATTCTGTTATTTCACACACCTCCATTCTGTGACTTCCACACCTCCATTCTATGACTTAAAACACCTCCATTCTATGACTTCACACCCCTCCATTCTATGACTTCACACACCACCATTCTGTGACTTCACACACCTCCATTCTATGACTTCACACACCTCCATTCTGTTACTTCACCACCTCCATTCTATGACTTCACACACCTCCATTCTATGACTTCACACACCTGCATTGTGACTTCACCCACCTCAATTCTATGAGTTCACACACCTGCATTGTGACTTCACACACCTCCATTCTATGACTTCACACATCTCCATTCTGACTTCACACACCTCCATTCTATGATTTCACACACTTCGATTCTATGACTTCACACACCTCCATTCTATGACTTCACACACCTCGTTTCTGAGTTGACACACCTGCTTTCTGTGATTTCACACACCTCCAATCTGAGTTCACACACCTCCATTTTGACTTCACACACCTCCATTCTGTGACTTCACACACCTCCATTCTGTGACTTCACACACGTCCATTGTTTGACTTCACACACCTCCATTCTTGGACTTCACACACCTCCATTCCATGACTTCACACACCTCCCTTCTTTGAGTTCACAAACCTCCATTTTGACTTCAGAAACGTCCATTCTATGACTTCACACACCTTCATTCCTACTTCAGAAACATCCATTCTATGACTGCACACACCTCCATTCTATCACTTTACACACCTCCATTCTGAATTCACACAGCTCCATTCTATGACGTCACACACCTCCATTCTGTGACTTCACACACTTCCATTCTATGACTTCACACACCTTCATTCTTACTTCACAAACATCCATTCTATGACTTCACACATCTCCATTCTATGACTTCACACACCTCCATTCTGTGACTTCACACACCTCCATTCCATGTCTTCACACACCTCCATTATGACTTCACACACCTCCATTCTATGAGTTTACACACCTCCATTCTAACTTCACACACCCCATTCTATGACTTCACACACCTCCATTCTGTGACTTCAAACACCCCCATTCTATGACTTCACACACCTCCATTGTGACTTCACACACCTCCATTCTATGAGTTCATACACCTCCATTCTGACTTCACGAACCTCCATTCTATGACTTCACAGACTTTGAATATGTGACTTCACTCACCTCCACTCTATGACTTCACACTTCTCCATTCTATGACTTCCCACACCTCCTTTCCATGACTTCACCCATCCCCATTCTAGGACTTCACACCTCCATTCTGACTTAACACACCTCCATTCTGTCACTTCACACACCTCCATTCTATGAGTTCACACACCTCCATTTTGACTTCACACACCTCCATTCTATGACTTCACACACCTACATTCTTACTTCAGAAACATCCATTCTATGACTTCACACACCTACAGTCTATGACTTCACACACCTCCATTCTATGACTTCACACACCTCCATTCTGTGACTTCACACACCTCCATTCTATGACTTCACACTCCTCCATTCTGACTTCACACAGCTCCATTCTGTGAATTCACAAAATTCCATTCTATGATTTCACACACCTCCATACTTTGACTTCACACACCTCCATCTATGACTTCAAACACCTCCATTCTGAGTTCACACACCTCCATTCTCTGACTTTACAAACCTCCATTCTGACTTCACACACCTCCAATATATGACTTCACACACCTCCATTCTGTGACTTCACACACTTCCATTGTGACGTCACACACCTCCATTCTATGAGTTCACACACTTCCATTCTAGGACTTCACACTCCTCAATTCTGACATCACACAGCTCCATTCTATGACTTCACAGACCTCGGATCTGTGACTTCACTCACCTCCATTCTATGACTTCACACTCCTCTGTTCTATGACTTCCCACAACTCCTTTCTATGACCTCACCCACCTCTATTCTATGAATTCACACCTCCATTCTGACTTCACACACCTCCATTCTGTGACTTCACACACCTCCATTCTATGACTTCACACACCTCCATTATATGACCTCACACACCTCCATTCTATGACTTCACAAACCTCCATTCTGTGACTTCCCACACATCCATTCTGACTTCACACATCTCCATTCTGTGACATCACACACCTCCCTCTGTCACTTCACACACCTCCAATCTATGACATCACACACTTCCAACCTATGACTTCACACACCTCCATTCTATGACTTCACACAGCTGCATTCTGACTTCAGACACCTCCATTCTCTGACTTCACACACCTCCATTCTATTACTTCACACCCCTCCATTCTATGACTTCACACACCACCATTCTGTGACTTCACACACCTCCTTTCGATGTCTTCACACACCTCCATTCTGTCACTTCACCACCTCCATTCTATGACTTCACACACCTGCATTCTATGACTTCACACACCTGCATTGTGACTTCACCCACCTCAATTCTATGAGTTCACACACCTGCATTGTAACTTCACACACCTCCATTCTATGACTTCACACACCTCCATTCTATAACTTCACACACCTCGTTTCTGAGTTGACACACCTCCCTTCTGTGATTTCACACACCTCCAATCTGAGTTCACACATCTCCAGTCTATGACTTCACACACCTCCATTCTTTGACATCAAAAACCTCCGTTCTATGACTTCACACACCTCCATTTTGACTTCACACACCTCCATTCTACGAGTTCACACACTTCCATTCTGCCTTCACCCACCTCCATTCTATGACTTCACTCAGCTGCCTTCTGACTTCACACACCTCCATTTGTGAATTCACACACCACCATTTTGACTTGAAACACCTCCATTCTGTGACTTCACACACCTCCATTCTGTGACTTCACACACCTCCATTCTGTGACTTCACACACCTCCATTCTGTGACTTCACACACCTCCATTATTTGACTTCATACACCTCCATTCTTGGACTTCACACACCTCCATTCCATGACTTCACACACCTCCATTTTGACTTCACACACTTCCATTCTGTAACTTCACACACCTCCATTCTATGACTTCACACACCTCCCTTCTATGAATTCACACACCTCCATTCTGTGACTTCACACACGTCCATTGTGAGTTCACCCACTTCCATTCTGTGTCTTCACACACCTCCATTCTTTGACTTCACACACCTCCATTATGTGACTTCACACACCTCCATTCTATGACTTCACACAGCTCCCTTCTATGAATTCACACACCTCCTTTCTGTGACTTCACACACCTCCATTCTATGACTTCACACTCCTCCATTCTGACTTCACACAGCTCCATTCTGTGAATTCACAAAATTCCATTCTATGATTTCACACACCTCCATACTTTGACTTCACACACCTCCATCTATGACTTCAAACACCTCCATTCTGAGTTCACACACCTCCATTCTCTGACTTTACAAACCTCCATTCTGACTTCACACACCTCCAATATATGACTTCACACACCTCCATTCTGTGACTTCACACACTTCCATTGTGACGTCACACACCTCCATTCTATGAGTTCACACACTTCCATTCTAGGACTTCACACTCCTCAATTCTGACATCACACAGCTCCATTCTATGACTTCACAGACCTCGGATCTGTGACTTCACTCACCTCCATTCTATGACTTCACACTCCTCTGTTCTATGACTTCCCACAACTCCTTTCTATGACCTCACCCACCTCTATTCTATGAATTCACACCTCCATTCTGACTTCACACACCTCCATTCTGTGACTTCACACACCTCCATTCTATGACTTCACACACCTCCATTATATGACCTCACACACCTCCATTCTATGACTTCACAAACCTCCATTCTGTGACTTCCCACACATCCATTCTGACTTCACACATCTCCATTCTGTGACATCACACACCTCCCTCTGTCACTTCACACACCTCCAATCTATGACTTCACACACTTCCAACCTATGACTTCACACACCTCCATTCTATGACTTCACACAGCTGCATTCTGACTTCAGACACCTCCATTCTCTGACTTCACACACCTCCATTCTATTACTTCACACCCCTCCATTCTATGACTTCACACACCACCATTCTGTGACTTCACACACCTCCTTTCTATGTCTTCACACACCTCCATTCTGTCACTTCACCACCTCCATTCTATGACTTCACACACCTCCATTCTATGACTTCACACACCTGCATTGTGACTTCACCCACCTCAATTCTATGAGTTCACACACCTGCATTGTAACTTCACACACCTCCATTCTATGACTTCACACACCTCCATTCTATAACTTCACACACCTCGTTTCTGAGTTGACACACCTCCCTTCTGTGATTTCACACACCTCCAATCTGAGTTCACACATCTCCAGTCTATGACTTCACACACCTCCATTCTTTGACATCAAAAACCTCCGTTCTATGACTTCACACACCTCCATTTTGACTTCACACACCTCCATTCTACGAGTTCACACACTTCCATTCTGCCTTCACCCACCTCCATTCTATGACTTCACTCAGCTGCCTTCTGACTTCACACACCTCCATTTGTGAATTCACACACCACCATTTTGACTTGAAACACCTCCATTCTGTGACTTCACACACCTCCATTCTGTGACTTCACACACCTCCATTCTGTGACTTCACACACCTCCATTCTGTGACTTCACACACCTCCATTATTTGACTTCATACACCTCCATTCTTGGACTTCACACACCTCCATTCCATGACTTCACACACCTCCATTTTGACTTCACACACTTCCATTCTGTAACTTCACACACCTCCATTCTATGACTTCACACACCTCCCTTCTATGAATTCACACACCTCCATTCTGTGACTTCACACACCTCCATTGTGAGTTCACCCACTTCCATTCTGTGTCTTCACACACCTCCATTCTTTGACTTCACACACCTCCATTATGTGACTTCACACACCTCCATTCTATGACTTCACACAGCTCCCTTCTATGAATTCACACCCCGCCATTCTGTGACTTCACACACCTCCATTGTATGACTTCACACACCTCCATTCTGTGACTTCACACACCTCCATTCTCAGTTCACACACCTCCATTCTGTGATTTCACACCCACCATTCTGTGATTTCCACACCTCCATTCTATGACTTAAAACACCTCCATTCTATGACTTCACACCCCTCCATTCTATGACTTCACACACCACCATTCTGTGACTTCACACACCTCCATTCTATGACTTCACACACCTCCATTCTGTTACTTCACCGCCTCCATTCTATGACTTCACACACCTCCATTCTATGACTTCACACACCTGCATTGTGACTTCACCCACCTCAATCTATGAGTTCACACACCTGCATTGTGACTTCACACACCTCCATTCTATGACTTCACACATCTCCATTCTGACTTCACACACCTCCATTCTGTGATTTCACACACTTCGATACTATGACTTCACACACCTCCATTCTGTGACTTCACACACCTCGTTTCTGAGTTGACACACCTGCTTTCTGTGATTTCACACACCTCCAATCTGAGTTCACACACCTCCAGTCTATGACTTCACACACCTCCATTCTGTTACTTCACCACCTCCATTCTGTGACTTCACACACCTCCATTCTGTGACTTCACACACCTCCATTTTGACTTCACACACCTCCATGCTGTGACTTCACACACCTCCATTCTGTGACTTCACACACGTCCATTGTTTGACTTCACACACCTCCATTCTTGGACTTCACACACCTCCATTCCATGACTTCACACACCTCCATTCCTTGAGTTCAAAAACCTCCATTTTGACTTCACAAACGTCCATTCTATGACTTCACACACCTTCATTCCTACTTCAGAAACATCCATTCTATGACTGCACACACCTCCATTCTATCACTTCACCCACCTCCATTCTCAATTCACACAGCTCCATTCTATGACGTCACACACCTCCATTCTGTGACTTCACACACTTCCATTCTATGACTTCACACACCTTCATTCTTACTTCACAAACATCCATTCTATGACTTCACACATCTCCATTCTATGACTTCACACACCTCCATTCTGTGACTTCACACACCTCCATTCCATGTCTTCACACACCTCCATTATGACTTCACACAACTCCATTCTATGAGTTTACACACCTCCATTCTAACTTCACACACCCCATTGTATGACTTCACACTCCGCCATTCTGATTTCACACTCCTCATTTCTGTGAATTCACAAAACTCCATTCTATGATTTCACACAACTCCATACTATGACTTCACACACCTCCATCTATGACTTCACACACCTCCAATCTGAGTTCACACACCTCCATTCTGTGACTTCACACACCTCGATTCTGACTTCACACACCAATGTATGACTTCACACACCTCCATTCTGTGACTTCACACACTTCCATTGTGACATCACACACCTCCATTCTATGAGTTCACATACCTCCATTCTATGAGTTCACACACCTCCATTCTGACTTCAGACACCTCTATTCTATGACTTCACAGACCTCGAATCTGTGACTTCACTCACCTCCCCTCTATGACTTCACACTGCTCCATTCTATGACTTCCCACACCTCCTTTCTATGACTTCACACACTTCTACTAGATGACTTCACACCTCCATTCTGACTTCAGATACCTCCATTCTGTGACTTCACACACCTCCATTCTATGACTTCACACACCTCCATTCTCTGACTTCACACACCTTCATTCTTACTTCAGAAACATCCATTCTATGACCTCACACAACACCATTCTATGACTTCACAAACCTGCATTCTGTGAATTCACACACCTCCATTCTGAGTTCACACAACTCCATTCGGTGACTTCACACACCTCCATTCTTACTTCACAAACCTCCATTCTATGACTTCACACACTTCCATTCTATGACTTCACACACCTCCATTCTGTGACTTCTCACACCTCCATTCTGAGTTCACACACCTCCATTCTGTGACTTCACACACCTCCATTCTGTGACTTCACACCTCCATTCCCTGACTTCACACACCTCCATTCTGTGACTTCACACACCTCCATTCCGTGACTTCACACACCTCCATTGTGACTTCACACACCTCCATTCTATGACTTCACACACCTCCATTCTGTGACTTCACACACCTCCATTCTATGTCTTCACACACCTCCACTGTGACTTCACACACGTCCATTCTATGAGTGCACAAACCTCCATTCTGACTTCACACACCTCCATTCTATGACTTCACACTCCTCCATTCTGACTTCACACACCTCCATTCTGTGACTTCACACACCTCCATTCTATGTCTTCACACACCTCCATTCTATGACTTCACACACGTCCATTCTATGAGTGCACAAACCTCCATTCTGACTTCACACACCTCCATTCTATGATTTCACATACCTCCATTCTGTGACTTCACACACCTCCATTCTGACTTCACACACCTCTAATATATGACTTCACACACCTCCATTCTGCGACTTCACACACTTCCATTGTGACGTCACACACCTCCATTCTATGAGTTCACACACGTCCATTCTAGGACTTCACACTCCTCAATTCTGGCATCACACAGCTCCATTCTATGACTTCACAGACCTCGAATCTGTGACTTCACTCAACTCCATTCTATGACTTCACACTCCTCTATTCTATGACTTCCCACAACTCCTTTCTATGACTTCACCCACCTCTATTCTATGACTTCACACCTCCATTCTGACTTCACACACCTCCATTCTCTGACTTCACACACCTCCATTCTATGACTTCACACACCTCCATTCTATGACTTCACACACCTTCATTCTTACTTCAGAAAAATCCATTCTATGACCTCACACACCTCCATTCTATGACTTCACAAACCTCCATTCTGTGACTTCCCACACCTCCATTCTGAGTTCACACATCTCCATTCTGTGACTTCACACACCTCCCTTCTGACTTCACACACCTCCCTTCTGTGACTTCAAACACCTCCATTGTGAGTTCACCCACTTCCATTCTGTGACTTCACACACCTCCATTCTGTTACTTCACACACCTCCATTCTGTGACTTCACACACCTCCATTCTATGACTTCGCACACCTCCATTCTATGAATTCACACACCTCCATTCTGTGACTTCACACACCTCCATTGTATGACTTCACACACCTCTATTCTGTGACTTCACACACCTCCTTTCTGAGTTCACACACCTCCATTCTGTGACTTCAAACACCTCCATTGTTTGACTTCATACACCTCCATTCTTGGACTTCACACACCTCCATTCCATGACTTCACACACCTCCATTTTGACTTCACAAACTTACATTCTGTAACTTCACACACCTCCATTCTATGACTTCACACACCTCCCTGCTATGAATTCACACACCTCCATTCTGTGACTTCACACACCTCCATTGTGAGTTCACCCACTTCCATTCTGTGTCTTCACACACCTCCATTCTTTGACTTCACACACCTCCATTATGTGAGTTCACACACCTCCATTCTATGACTTCACACACCTCCCTTCTATGAATTCAAACCCCTCCATTCTGTGACTTCACACACCTCCATTGTATGACTTCACACACCTCCATTCTGTGACTTCACACACCTCCATTCTCAGTTCACACACCTCCATTCTGTTATTTCACACACCTCCATTCTGTGACTTCCACACCTCCATTCTATGACTTAAAACACCTCCATTCTATGACTTCACACCCCTCCATTCTATGACTTCACACACCACCATTCTGTGACTTCACACACCTCCATTCTATGACTTCACACACCTCCATTCTGTTACTTCACCACCTCCATTCTATGACTTCACACACCTCCATTCTATGACTTCACACACCTGCATTGTGACTTCACCCACCTCAATTCTATGAGTTCACACACCTGCATTGTGACTTCACACACCTCCATTCTATGACTTCACACATCTCCATTCTGACTTCACACACCTCCATTCTATGATTTCACACACTTCGATTCTATGACTTCACACACCTCCATTCTATGACTTCACACACCTCGTTTCTGAGTTGACACACCTGCTTTCTGTGATTTCACACACCTCCAATCTGAGTTCACACACCTCATTTGACTTCACACACCTCCATTCTGTGACTTCACACACCTCCATTCTGTGACTTCACACACGTCCATTGTTTGACTTCACACACCTCCATTCTTGACTTCACACCTCCATTCCATGACTTCACACACCTCCTTCTTGAGTTCACAAACCTCCATTTGACTTCAGAAACGTCCATTCTATGACTTCACACACCTTCATTCCTACTTCAGAAACATCCATTCTATGACTGCACACACCTCCATTCTATCACTTCACACACCTCCATTCTGAATTCACACAGCTCATTCTATGACGTCACACACCTCCATTCTGTGACTTCACACACTTCCATTCTATGACTTCACACACCTTCATTCTTACTTCACAAACATCCATTCTATGACTTCACACATCTCCATTCTATGACTTCACACACCTCCATTCTGTGACTTCACACACCTCCATTCCAAGTCTTCACACACCTCCATATGACTTCACACCTCCATTCTATGAGTTTACACACCTCCATTCTAACTTCACACACCCCATTCTATGACTTCACACACCTCCATTCTGTGACTTTTCAAACACCCCCATTCTATGACTTCACACACCTCCATTGTGACTTCACACACCTCCATTCTATGAGTTCATACCCTCCATTCTGACTTCACGAACCTCATTCTATGACGTCACAGACTTTGAATATGTGACTTCACTCACCTCCACTCTATGACTTCACACTTCTCCATTCTATGACTTCCCACACCTCCTTTCCATGACTTCACCCATCCCCATTCTAGGACTTCACACCTCCATTCTGACTTAACACACCTCCATTCTGTCACTTCACACACCTCCATTCTATGAGTTCACACACCTCCATTTTGACTTCACACACCTCCATTCTATGACTTCACACACCTACATTCTTACTTCAGAAACATCCATTCTATGACTTCACACACCTACAGTCTATGACTTCACACACCTCCATTCTATGACTTCACACACCTCCATTCTGTGACTTCACACACCTCCATTCTATGACTTCACACTCCTCCATTCTGACTTCACACAGCTCCATTCTGTGAATTCACAAAATTCCATTCTATGATTTCACACACCTCCATACTTTGACTTCACACACCTCCATCTATGACTTCAAACACCTCCATTCTGAGTTCACACACCTCCATTCTCTGACTTTACAAACCTCCATTCTGAGACTTCACACACCTCCAATATATGACTTCACACACCTCCATTCTGTGACTTCACACACTTCCATTGTGACGTCACACACCTCCATTCTATGAGTTCACACACTTCCATTCTAGGACTTCACACTCCTCAATTCTGACATCACACAGCTCCATTCTATGACTTCACAGACCTCGGATCTGTGACTTCACTCACCTCCATTCTATGACTTCACACTCCTCTGTTCTATGACTTCCCACAACTCCTTTCTATGACCTCACCCACCTCTATTCTATGAATTCACACCTCCATTCTGACTTCACACACCTCCATTCTGTGACTTCACACACCTCCATTCTATGACTTCACACACCTCCATTATATGACCTCACACACCTCCATTCTATGACTTCACAAACCTCCATTCTGTGACTTCCCACACATCCATTCTGACTTCACACATCTCCATTCTGTGACATCACACACCTCCCTCTGTCACTTCACACACCTCCAATCTATGACTTCACACACTTCCAACCTATGACTTCACACACCTCCATTCTATGACTTCACACAGCTGCATTCTGACTTCAGACACCTCCATTCTCTGACTTCACACACCTCCATTCTATTACTTCACACCCCTCCATTCTATGACTTCACACACCACCATTCTGTGACTTCACACACCTCCTTTCTATGTCTTCACACACCTCCATTCTGTCACTTCACCACCTCCATTCTATGACTTCACACACCTCCATTCTATGACTTCACACACCTGCATTGTGACTTCACCCACCTCAATTCTATGAGTTCACACACCTGCATTGTAACTTCACACACCTCCATTCTATGACTTCACACACCTCCATTCTATAACTTCACACACCTCGTTTCTGAGTTGACACACCTCCCTTCTGTGATTTCACACACCTCCAATCTGAGTTCACACATCTCCAGTCTATGACTTCACACACCTCCATTCTTTGACATCAAAAACCTCCGTTCTATGACTTCACACACCTCCATTTTGACTTCACACACCTCCATTCTACGAGTTCACACACTTCCATTCTGCCTTCACCCACCTCCATTCTATGACTTCACTCAGCTGCCTTCTGACTTCACACACCTCCATTTGTGAATTCACACACCACCATTTTGACTTGAAACACCTCCATTCTGTGACTTCACACACCTCCATTCTGTGACTTCACACACCTCCATTCTGTGACTTCACACACCTCCATTCTGTGACTTCACACACCTCCATTATTTGACTTCATACACCTCCATTCTTGGACTTCACACACCTCCATTCCATGACTTCACACACCTCCATTTTGACTTCACACACTTCCATTCTGTAACTTCACACACCTCCATTCTATGACTTCACACACCTCCCTTCTATGAATTCACACACCTCCATTCTGTGACTTCACACACCTCCATTGTGAGTTCACCCACTTCCATTCTGTGTCTTCACACACCTCCATTCTTTGACTTCACACACCTCCATTATGTGACTTCACACACCTCCATTCTATGACTTCACACAGCTCCCTTCTATGAATTCACACACCTCCTTTCTGTGACTTCACACACCTCCATTCTATGACTTCACACTCCTCCATTCTGACTTCACACAGCTCCATTCTGTGAATTCACAAAATTCCATTCTATGATTTCACACACCTCCATACTTTGACTTCACACACCTCCATCTATGACTTCAAACACCTCCATTCTGAGTTCACACACCTCCATTCTCTGACTTTACAAACCTCCATTCTGACTTCACACACCTCCAATATATGACTTCACACACCTCCATTCTGTGACTTCACACACTTCCATTGTGACGTCACACACCTCCATTCTATGAGTTCACACACTTCCATTCTAGGACTTCACACTCCTCAATTCTGACATCACACAGCTCCATTCTATGACTTCACAGACCTCGGATCTGTGACTTCACTCACCTCCATTCTATGACTTCACACTCCTCTGTTCTATGACTTCCCACAACTCCTTTCTATGACCTCACCCACCTCTATTCTATGAATTCACACCTCCATTCTGACTTCACACACCTCCATTCTGTGACTTCACGCACCTCCATTCTATGACTTCACACACCTCCATTATATGACCTCACACACCTCCATTCTATGACTTCACAAACCTCCATTCTGTGACTTCCCACACATCCATTCTGACTTCACACATCTCCATTCTGTGACATCACACACCTCCCTCTGTCACTTCACACACCTCCAATCTATGACTTCACACACTTCCAACCTATGACTTCACACACCTCCATTCTATGACTTCACACAGCTGCATTCTGACTTCAGACACCTCCATTCTCTGACTTCACACACCTCCATTCTATTACTTCACACCCCTCCATTCTATGACTTCACACACCACCATTCTGTGACTTCACACACCTCCTTTCTATGTCTTCACACACCTCCATTCTGTCACTTCACCACCTCCATTCTATGACTTCACACACCTCCATTCTATGACTTCACACACCTGCATTGTGACTTCACCCACCTCAATTCTATGAGTTCACACACCTGCATTGTAACTTCACACACCTCCATTCTATGACTTCACACACCTCCATTCTATAACTTCACACACCTCGTTTCTGAGTTGACACACCTCCCTTCTGTGATTTCACACACCTCCAATCTGAGTTCACACATCTCCAGTCTATGACTTCACACACCTCCATTCTTTGACATCAAAAACCTCCGTTCTATGACTTCACACACCTCCATTTTGACTTCACACACCTCCATTCTACGAGTTCACACACTTCCATTCTGCCTTCACCCACCTCCATTCTATGACTTCACTCAGCTGCCTTCTGACTTCACACACCTCCATTTGTGAATTCACACACCACCATTTTGACTTGAAACACCTCCATTCTGTGACTTCACACACCTCCATTCTGTGACTTCACACACCTCCATTCTGTGACTTCACACACCTCCATTATTTGACTTCATACACCTCCATTCTTGGACTTCACACACCTCCATTCCATGACTTCACACACCTCCATTTTGACTTCACACACTTCCATTCTGTAACTTCACACACCTCCATTCTATGACTTCACACACCTCCCTTCTATGAATTCACACACCTCCATTCTGTGACTTCACACACCTCCATTGTGAGTTCACCCACTTCCATTCTGTGTCTTCACACACCTCCATTCTTTGACTTCACACACCTCCATTATGTGACTTCACACACCTCCATTCTATGACTTCACACAGCTCCCTTCTATGAATTCACACCCCGCCATTCTGTGACTTCACACACCTCCATTGTATGACTTCACACACCTCCATTCTGTGACTTCACACACCTCCATTCTCAGTTAACACACCTCCATTCTGTGATTTCACACCCACCATTCTGTGATTTCCACACCTCCATTCTATGACTTAAAACACCTCCATTCTATGACTTCACACCCCTCCATTCTATGACTTCACACACCACCATTCTGTGACTTCACACACCTCCATTCTATGACTTCACACACCTCCATTCTGTTACTTCACCGCCTCCATTCTATGACTTCACACACCTCCATTCTATGACTTCACACACCTGCATTGTGACTTCACCCACCTCAATCTATGAGTTCACACACCTGCATTGTGACTTCACACACCTCCATTCTATGACTTCACACATCTCCATTCTGACTTCACACACCTCCATTCTGTGATTTCACACACTTCGATACTATGACTTCACACACCTCCATTCTGTGACTTCACACACCTCGTTTCTGAGTTGACACACCTGCTTTCTGTGATTTCACACACCTCCAATCTGAGTTCACAAACCTCCAGTCTATGACTTCACACACCTCCATTCTGTTACTTCACCACCTCCATTCTGTGACTTCACACACCTCCATTCTGTGACTTCACACACCTCCATTTTGACTTCACACACCTCCAGTCTGTGACTTCACACACCTCCATTCTGTGACTTCACACATGTCCATTGTTTGACTTCACGCACCTCCATTCTTGGACTTCACACACCTCCATTCCATGACTTCACACACCTCCATTCTTTGAGTTCAAAAACCTCCATTTTGACTTCACAAACGTCCATTCTATGACTTCACACACCTTCATTCCTACTTCAGAAACATCCATTCTATGACTGCACACACCTACATTCTATCACTTCACCCACCTCCATTCTGAATTCACACAGCTCCATTCTATGACGTCACACACCTCCATTCTGTGACTTCACACACTTCCATTCTATGACTTCACACACCTTCATTCTTACTTCACAAACATCCATTCTATGACTTCACACATCTCCATTCTATGACTTCACACACCTCCATTCTGTGACTTCACACACCTCCATTCCATGTCTTCACACACCTCCATTATGACTTCACACAACTCCATTCTATGAGTTTACACACCTCCATTCTAACTTCACACACCCCATTGTATGACTTCACACTCCGCCATTCTGACTTCACACTCCTCCATTCTGTGAATTCACAAAACTCCATTCTATGATTTCACACAACTCCATACTATGACTTCACACACCTCCATCTATGACTTCACACACCTCCAATCTGAGTTCACACACCTCCATTCTGTGACTTCACACACCTCCATTCTGACTTCACACACCAATGTATGACTTCACACACCTCCATTCTGTGACTTCACACACTTCCATTGTGACATCACACACCTCCATTCTATGAGTTCACATACCTCCATTCTATGACTTCACACACCTCCATTCTGACTTCACACACCTCTATTCTATGACTTCACAGACCTCGAATCTGTGACTTCACTCACCTCCCCTCTATGACTTCACACTGCTCCATTCTATGACTTCCCACACCTCCTTTCTATGACTTCACCCACTTCTACTAGATGACTTCACACCTCCATTCTGACTTCAGATACCTCCATTCTGTGACTTCACACACCTCCATTCTATGACTTCACACACCTCCATTCTCTGACTTCACACACCTTCATTCTTACTTCAGAAACATCCATTCTATGACCTCACACAACACCATTCTATGACTTCACAAACCTGCATTCTGTGAATTCACACACCTCCATTCTGAGTTCACACAACTCCATTCGGTGACTTCACACACCTCCATTCTTACTTCACAAACCTCCATTCTATGACTTCACACACTTCCATTCTATGACTTCACACACCTCCATTCTGTGACTTCTCACACCTCCATTCTGAGTTCACACACCTCCATTCTGTGACTTCACACACCTCCATTCTGTGACTTCACACCTCCATTCCCTGACTTCACACACCTCCATTCTGTGACTTCACACACCTCCATTCTGTGACTTCACACACCTCCATTGTGACTTCACACACCTCCATTCTATGACTTCACACACCTCCATTCTGTGACTTCACACACCTCCATTCTATGTCTTCACACACCTCCACTGTGACTTCACACACGTCCATTCTATGAGTGCACAAACCTCCATTCTGACTTCACACACCTCCATTCTATGACTTCACACTCCTCCATTCTGACTTCACACAGCTCCATTCTGTGAATTCACAAAATTCCATTCTATGATTTCACACACCTCCATTCTGTGACTTCACACACCTCCATTCTGACTTCACACACCTCTAATATATGACTTCACACACCTCCATTCTGCGACTTCACACACTTCCATTGTGACGTCACACACCTCCATTCTATGAGTTCACACACGTCCATTCTAGGACTTCACACTCCTCAATTCTGGCATCACACAGCTCCATTCTATGACTTCACAGACCTCGAATCTGTGACTTCACTCAACTCCATTCTATGACTTCACACTCCTCTATTCTATGACTTCACACACCTCCATTTTATGACTTCACACACCTCCATTCTTTGACTTCACACACCTCCAATCTATGACTTCACACACTTCCACTCTATGACTTCACACACCTCCATTCTATGACTTCACACACCTCCATTCTATGACTTCACACACCTTCATTCTTACTTCAGAAAAATCCATTCTATGACCTCACACACCTCCATTCTATGACTTCACAAACCTCCATTCTGTGACTTCCCACACCTCCATTCTGAGTTCACACATCTCCATTCTGTGACTTCACACACCTCCCTTCTGACTTCACACACCTCCCTTCTGTGACTTCAAACACCTCCATTGTGAGTTCACCCACTTCCATTCTGTGACTTCACACACCTCCATTCTGTTACTTCACACACCTCCATTCTGTGACTTCACACACCTCCATTCTATGACTTCGCACACCTCCATTCTATGAATTCACACACCTCCATTCTGTGACTTCACACACCTCCATTGTATGACTTCACACACCTCTATTCTGTGACTTCACACACCTCCTTTCTGAGTTCACACACCTCCATTCTGTGACTTCAAACACCTCCATTGTTTGACTTCATACACCTCCATTCTTGGACTTCACACACCTCCATTCCATGACTTCACACACCTCCATTTTGACTTCACAAACTTACATTCAGGAACTTCACACACCTCCATTCTATGACTTCACACACCTCCCTGCTATGAATTCACACACCTCCATTCTGTGACTTCACACACCTCCATTGTGAGTTCACCCACTTCCATTCTGTGTCTTCACACACCTCCATTCTTTGAATTCACACACCTCCATTATGTGAGTTCACACACCTCCATTCTATGACTTCACACACCTCCCTTCTATGAATTCAAACCAGTCCATTCTGTGACTTCACACACCTCCATTGTATGACTTCACACACCTCCATTCTGTGACTTCACACACCTCCATTCTCAGTTCACACACCTCCATTCTGTTATTTCACACACCTCCATTCTGTGACTTCCACACCTCCATTCTATGACTTAAAACACCTCCAATCTATGACTTCACACCCCTCCATTCTATGACTTCACACACCACCATTCTGTGACTTCACACACCTCCATTCTATGACTTCACACACCTCCATTCTGTTACTTCACCACCTCCATTCTATGACTTCACACACCTCCATTCTATGACTTCACACACCTGCATTGTGACTTCACCCACCTCAATTCTATGAGTTCACACACCTGCATTGTGACTTCACACACCTCCATTCTATGACTTCACACATCTCCATTCTGACTTCACACACCTCCATTCTATGATTTCACACACTTCGATTCTATGACTTCACACACCTCCATTCTATGACTTCACACACCTCGTTTCTGAGTTGACACACCTGCTTTCTGTGATTTCACACACCTCCAATCTGAGTTCACACACCTCCATTTTGACTTCACACACCTCCATTCTGTGACTTCACACACCTCCATTCTGTGACTTCACACACGTCCATTGTTTGACTTCACACACCTCCATTCTTGGACTTCACACACCTCCATTCCATGACTTCACACACCTCCCTTCTTTGAGTTCACAAACCTCCATTTTGACTTCAGAAACGTCCATTCTATGACTTCACAAACCTTCATTCCTACTTCAGAAACATCCATTCTATGACTGCACACACCTCCATTCTATCACTTCACACACCTCCATTCTGAATTCACAGAGCTCCACTCTATGACGTCACACACCTCCATTCTGTGACTTCACACACTTCCATTCTATGACTTCACACACCTTCATTCTTACTTCACAAACATCCATTCTATGACTTCACACATCTCCATTCTATGACTTCACACACCTCCATTCTGTGACTTCACACATCTCCATTCCATGTCTTCACACACCTCCATTATGACTTCACACACCTCCATTCTATGAGTTTACACACCTCCATTCTAACTTCACACACCCCATTCTATGACTTCACACTCCGCCATTCTGACTTCACACTCCTCCATTCTGTGAATTCACAAAACTCCATTCTATGATTTCACACAACTCCATACTCTGACTTCACACACCTCCATCTATGACTTCACACACCTCCAATCTGAGTTCACACACCTCCATTCTGTGACTTCACACACCTCCATTCTGACTTCACACACCAATGTATGACTTGACACACCTCCATTCTGTGACTTCACACACTTCCATTGTGACATCACACACCTCCATTCTATGAGTTCACATACCTCCATTCTATGACTTCACACACCTCCATTCTGACTTCACACACCTCTATTCTATGACTTCACAGACCTCGAATCTGTGACTTCACTCACCTCCCCTCTATGACTTCACACTGCTCCATTCTATGACTTCCCACACCTCCTTTCTATGACTTCACCCACCTCTATTAGATGACTTCACACCTCCATTCTGACTTCAGATACCTCCATTCTGTGACTTCACACACCTCCATTCTATGACTTCACACACCTCCATTCTATGACTTCACACACCTTCATTCTTACTTCAGAAACATCCATTCTATGACAGCACACAACACCATTCTATGACTTCACAAACCTGCATTCTGTGAATTCACACACCTCCATTCTGAGTTCACACAACTCCATTCGGTGACTTCACACACCTCCATTCTTACTTCACAAACCTCCATTCTATGACTTCACACACTTCCATTCTATGACTTCACACACCTCCATTCTGCGACTTCTCACACCTCCATTCTGAGTTCACACACCTCCATTCTGTGACTTCACACACCTCCATTCTGTGACTTCACACACCTTCATTCCCTGACTTCACACACCTCCATTCTGTGACTTCACACCCCTCCATTCTGTGACTTCACACACCTCCATTGTGACTTCACACACCTCCATACTATGACTGCACACACCTCCATTCTCTGACTTCACACACCTCCATTCTATGACTTCACACACCTCCATTCTATGACTTCACACACCTTCATTCTTACTTCAGAAACATCCATTCTATGACCTCACACACCTCCATTCTCTGACTTCACAAACCTCCATTCTGTGACTTCCCACACCTCCATTCTGAGTTCACACATCTCCATTCTGTGACTTCACACACCTCCCTTCTGACTTCACACACCTCCCTTCTGTGACTTCAAACCCCTCCATTGTGAGTTCACCCACTTCCATTCTGTGACTTCACACACCTCCATTCTGTTACTTCACACACCTCCATTCTGTGACTTCACACACCTCCATTCTATGACTTCACACACCTCCATTCTATGAATTCACTCACCTCCATTCTGTGACTTCACACACCTCCATTGTATGAATTCACTCACCTCCATTCTGTGACTTCACACACCTCCATTGTATGACTTCACACACCTCTATTCTGTGACTTCACACACCTCCTTTCTGAGTTCACACAACTCCATTCTATGACTTCACACACCTGCATTGTGACTTCACCCACCTCCATTCTATGAGTTCACACACCTGTATTGTGACTTCACACACCTCCATTCTATGACTTCACACATCTCCATTCTGACTTCACACACCTCCATGCTGTGACTTCACACACCTCCATTCTATGACTTCACACACCTCCATTCTAGAATTCACACACCTCCATTCTGTGACTTCACACACCTCCATTGTATGACTTCACACACCTCTATTCTGTGACTTCACACACCTCCTTTCTGAGTTCACACAACTCCATTCTATGACTTCACACACCTGCATTGTGACTTCACCCACCTCCATTCTATGAGTTCACACACCTGCATTGTGACTTCACACACCTCCATTCTATGACTTCACACATCTCCATTCTGACTTCACTCACCTCCATGCTGTGACTTCACACACCTCCATTCTATGACTTCACACACCTCCATTCTTTGACTTCACACACCTTCGTTCTATGACTTCACACACCTCCACTGTGACTTCACAGAACTCCATTCTGTGACTTCACACACCTCCCGCTGTGACTTCACACACCTCCAATCTATGACTTCACACACTTCCAATCTATGACTTCACACACCTCCATTCTATGACTTCACACACCTCCATTCTATGAATTCACACACCTGCATTCTGACTTCACACACCTCCATTCTCTGACTTCACACACCTCCATTTTGACTTCACACAATTCCATTCTGTGACTTCACACACCTCCATTCTCTGAATTCACACACCTCCATTTTATTACTTCACACACCTCCATTCTGTAACTTCACACACTTCCAATGTTTGACTTCACACACCTCCATTCCATGACTTCATACACCTCCATTCTATGACTTCAAACACATCCATTCTTTGACTTCACACACCTCCATTTTGACTTCACACACCTCCATTCTGTGACTTCACACACCTCCATTCTCTGACTTCACACACCTCCATTTTGACTTCACACACTTCCATTCTGTGACTTCACACACCTCCATTCTGTGACTTCACACACCTCCATTATGTGACTTCACACACCTCCATTCAATGACTTCACACAAATCCCTTCTATGAATTCACACCCCTCCATTCTGTGACTTCACACACCTCTATTGTATGACTTCACAAACCTCCATTCTCTGACTTCACACACCTCCATTCTGTGACTTCACACACCTCCATTCTATGACTTCACACAAATCCATTCTATGACTTCACACAGCTCCATTCTGACTTCACACACTTCCATTCTATGACTTCGCACACCTCTATTCTGACTTCACACACCTGCATTCTGTGATTTCACACACCTCCATTCTATGACTTAACACACCTCCATTCTATTACTTCACACCCCTCCATTCTATGACTTCACACACCACCCTTCTGTGACTTCACACACCTCCATTCTATGACTTCAGACACCTCCATTCTGTCACTTCACCACCTCCATTCTATGACTTCACACACCCCCATTCTATGACTTCACACACCTGCATTGTGACTTCACCCTCCTCAATTCTATGAGTTCACACACCTGCATTGTAACTTCACACACCTCCATTCTATGTCTTCACACACCTCCATTCTATAACTTCACACACTTCGTTTCTGAGTTGACACAACTGCTTTCTGTGATTTCACACACCTCCAATCTGAGTTCACATACCTCCAGTGTATGACTTTACACACCTCCATTCTTTGACATCAAAAACCTCCGTTCTATGACTTCACACACCTCCATTTTGACTTCACACACCTCCATTCTACGAGTTCACACACTTCCATTCTGCCTTCACCCACCTCCATTCTATGACTTCACTCAGCTGCCTTCTGACTTCACACACCTCCATTTGTGAATTCACACACCACCATTTTGACTTGAAACACCTCCATTTTGTGACTTCACACACCTCCATTCTGTGACTTCACACACCTCCATTCTGTGACTTCACACACATCCATTCTGTGACTTCAAACACCTCCATTGTTTGACTTCATACACCTCCATTCTTGGACTTCACACACCTCCATTCCATGACTTCACACACCTCCATTTTGACTTCACACACTTCCATTCTGTAACTTCACACACCTCCATTCTATGACTTCACACACCTCCCTTCTATGAATTCACACACCTCCATTCTGTGACTTCACACACCTCCATTGTGAGTTCACCCACTTCCATTCTGTGTCTTCACACACCTCCATTCTTTGACTTCACACACCTCCATTATGTGACTTCACACACCTCCATTCTATGACTTCACACACCTCCCTTCTATGAATTCACACCCCTCCATTCTGTGACTTCACACACCTCCATTGTATGACTTCACACACCTCCATTCTGTGACTCACACACCTCCATTCTCAGTTCACACACCTCCATTCTGTGATTCCACACCCTCCATTCTGTGACTTCCACACCTCCATTCTATGACTTAAAACACCTCCATTCTATGACTTCACACCCCTCCATTCTATGACTTCACACACCACAATTCTGTGACTTCACACACCTCCATTCTATGACTTCACACACCTCCATTCTGTTACTTCACCCCCTCCATTCTATGACTTCACACACCTCCATTCTATGACTTCACACACCTGCATTGTGACTTCACCCACCTCAATTCTATGAGTTCACACACCTGCATTGTGACTTCACACACCTCCATTCTATGACTTCACACATCTCCATTCTGACTTCACACACCTCCATTCTATGATTTCACACACTTCGATTCTATGACTTCACACAACTCCATTCTATGACTTCACACACCTCGTTTCTGAGTTGACACACCTGCTTTCTGTTATTTCACACACCTCCAATCTGAGTTCACACACCTCCAGTCTATGACTTCACACACCTCCATTCTGTTACTTCACCACCTCCATTCTGTGACTTCACACACCTCCATTCTGTGACTTCACACACCTCCATTTTGACTTCACACACCTCCATTATGTGACTTCACACACCTCCATTCTGTGACTTCACACACGTCCATTGTTTGACTTCACACACCTCCATTCTTGGACTTCACACACCTCCATTCCATGACTTCACACACCTCCATTCTTTGAGTTCACAAACCTCCATTTTGACTTCAGAAACGTCCATTCTATGACTTCACACACCTTCATTCCTACTTCAGAAACATCCATTCTATGACTGCACACACCTCCATTCTATCACTTCACACACCTCCATTCTGAATTCACACAGCTCCATTCTATGACGTCACACACCTCCATTCTGTGACTTCACACACTTCCATTCTATGACTTCACACACCTTCATTCTTACTTCCCAAACATCCATTCTATGACTTCACACATCTCCATTCTATGACTTCACACACCTCCATTCTGTGACTTCACACACCTCCATTCCATGTCTTCACACACCTCCATTATGACTTCACACACCTCCATTCTATGAGTTCACACACCTCCATTCTAACTTCACACACCGCATTCTATGACTTCACACTCCGCCATTCTGACTTCACACTCCTCCATTCTGTGAATTCACAAAACTCCACTCTATGATTCCACACAACTTCATACTATGACTTCACACACCACCATCTATGATTTCAAACACCTCCAATCGGAGTTCAAACACCTCCATTCTGTGACTTCACACACCTCCATTCTGACTTCACACACCAATGTATGACTTCACACACCTCCATTCTGTGACTTCACACACTTCCATTGTGACATCACACACCTCCATTCTATGAGGTCACATACCTCCATTCTGTGACTTCACACACCTCCATTCTGACTTCACACACCTCTATTCTATGACTTCACAGACCTCGAATCTGTGACTTCACTCACCTCCCCTCTATGACTTCACACTGCTCCATTCTATGACTTCCCACACCTCCTTTCTATGACTTCACCAACCTCTATTAGATGACTTCACACCTCCATTCTGACTTCAGATACCTCCATTCTGTGACTTCACACACCTCCATTCTATGACTTCACACACCTCCATTCTATGACTTCACACACCTTCATTGTTACTTCAGAAACATCCATTCTATGACAGCACACAACACCATTCTATGACTTCACAAACCTGCATTCTGTGAATTCACACACCTCCATTCTGAGTTCACACAACTCCATTCAGTGACTTCACACACCTCCATTCTTACTTCACAAACCTCCATTCTATGACTTCACACACTTCCATTCTATGACTTCACACACCTCCATTCTTTGACTTCTCACACCTCCATTCTGAGTTCACACACCTCCATTCTGTGACTTCACACGCCTCCATTCTGTGACTTCACACACCTCCATTCTGTGACTTCACACACCTCCATTGTGACTTCACACACCTCCATTCTATGACTTCACACACCTCCATTCTGTGACTTCACACACCTCCATTCTATGACTTCACACACCTCCATTCTATGACTTCACACACCTGCATTCTGACTTCACACACCTCCATTCTCTGACTTCACACACCTCCTTTCTATGACTTCACACACCTCCATTCTGTAACTTCACACACTTCCAATATTTGACTTCACAAACCTCCATTCCATGACTTCATACACCTCAATTCTATGACTTCATACACATCCTTTCTTTGACTTCACACACCTCCATTTTGACTTCACACACCTCCATTCTGTGACTTCACACACCTCCATTGTTTGACTTCATACACCTACATTCTTGGACTTCACACACCTCCATTCCATGAGTTCACACACCTCCATTTTGACTTCACACACTTCCATTCTGTAACTTCACACACCTCCATTCTATGACTTCACACACCTCCCTTCTATGAATTCACACACCGCCATTCTGTGACTTCACACACCTCCATTTTGAGTTCACCCACTTCCATTCTGTAACTTCACACGCCTCCATTCTATGACTTCACATACCTCATTTCTGAGTTCACACAACTCCATTCTATGACTTCACACACCTGCATTGTGACTTCACCCACCTCCATTCTATGAGTTCACACACCTGCATTGTGACTCCACACACCTCCATTCCATGACTTCACACATCTCCATTCTGACTTCACACACCTCCATGCTGTGACTTCACACACCTCCATTCTATGACTTCACACACCTCCATTCTTTGACTTCACACACCTCCATTCTATGACTTCACACACCTCCACTGTGACTTCAGAGAACTCCATTCTGTGACTTCACATACCTCCCTCTGTGACTTCACACACCTCCAATCTATGACTTCACACACTTCCAATCTATGACTTCACACACCTCCATTCTATGACTTCACACACCTCCATTCTATGACGTCACACACCTGCATTCTGACTTCACACACCTCCATTCTCTGACTTCACACACCTCCATTCTATGTCTTCACACACCTCCATTCTGTAACTTCACACACTTCCAATGTTTGACTTCACAAACCTCCATTCCATGACTTCATACACCTCCATTCTATGACTTCACACACATCCATTCTTTGACTTCACACACCTCCATTTTGACTTCACATACCTCCATTCTGTGACTTCACACACATCCATTCTTTGACTTCACACACCACAATTTTGACTTCACACAAGTCCATTCATTGTCTTCACACACCTCCATTCTCTGACTTCACACACCTCCATTTTGACTTCACACACTTCCATTCTGTGACTTCACACACCTCCATTCTATCACTTCACACACCTCCCTTCTATGAATTCACACACCGCCATTCTGTGACTTCACACACCTCCATTTTGAGTTCACCCACTTCCATTCTGTAACTTCACACGCCTCCATTCTATGACTTCACATACCTCATTTCTGAGTTCACACAACTCCATTCTATGACTTCACACACCTGCATTGTGACTTCACCCACCTCCATTCTATGAGTTCACACACCTGCATTGTGACTCCACACACCTCCATTCCATGACTTCACACATCTCCATTCTGACTTCACACACCTCCATGCTGTGACTTCACACACCTCCATTCTATGACTTCACACACCTCCATTCTTTGACTTCACACACCTCCATTCTATGACTTCACACACCTCCATTCTTTGACTTCACACACCTCCATTCTATGACTTCACACACCTCCACTGTGACTTCAGAGAACTCCATTCTGTGACTTCACACACCTCCATTCTATGACGTCACACACCTGCATTCTGACTTCACACACCTCCACTCTCTGACTTCACACACCTCCATTCTATGTCTTCACACACCTCCATTCTGTAACTTCACACACTTCCAATGTTTGACTTCACAAACCTCCATTCCATGACTTCATACACCTCCATTCTATGACTTCACACACATCCATTCTTTGACTTCACACACCTCCATTTTGACTTCACATACCTCCATTCTGTGACTTCACACACATCCATTCTTTGACTTCACACACCACAATTTTGACTTCACACAAGTCCATTCATTGTCTTCACACACCTCCATTCTCTGACTTCACACACCTCCATTTTGACTTCACACACTTCCATTCTGTGACTTCACACACCTCCATTCTATGACTTCACACACCTCCCTTCTATGATTTCACACACCGCCATTCTGTGACTTCACACACCTCCATTCTGTGACTTCAAAAACCACCATTCTATGACTTCACACATCTCCATTGTGACTTCACACACCTCCATTCTATGAGTTCACACAGCTACATTCTGACTTCACACACCTCCATTCTATGACTTCGCACACCTGTATTTTCACTTCACGCATCTCCATTCTGTGACTTCACATTCCTCCATTCTTTGACTTCACACCCCTCCATTCTGTGCCTTCACACACCTCCACTCTGTGACTTTACAGACCTCTATTCTGTGACTTCACACACCTCCCTTCTGTGACTTCACACACCTCCATTCTATGACTTCACACACCTCCATTCTAAGACTTCACACACCTCCATTCTATGACTTCACACACTTCCATTTTTTGACATCATACACCTCCATTTTTGGCTTCACACACCTCCGTTCCATGAATTCACACACCTCCATTCTATGAGTTCATACACCTCCATTCTATGAGTTCACACACCTTCATTCTTACTTCAGCAACATCCATTCTATGACTTCAGACACCTCCATTCTATGACTTCACACACCTTCATTCTTACTTCAGCAACATCCATTCTATGACTTCATACACCTCCATTCTATGACTTCACAAACCTCCATTCTGTGACTTCACACACCTCCATTCTGGGTTCACACACCTCCATTCTGTGACTTCACACACCTCCATTCTGACTTCACACACCTCCATTCTATGACTTCACACACTTGCATTCTATGACTTCACACACCTCCATTCTGTGACTTCACACACCTCCTCTCTTAGTTCACACACCTTCATTCTGTGTCTTCACACACCTCCATTCTGTGACTTCAGACACCTCCTTCTATGACTTCACACAGCTTCATTCTGTGACTTCACACACCTCCATTCTATGACTTCACACACCTAATTTCTGAGTTGACACACCTCCCTTCTGTGATTTCACACACCTCCAATCTGAGTTCACACACCTCCATTCTATGACTTCAAACACCTCCATTCTTTGACATCAAAAACCACCATTCTATGACTTCACACACCTCCATTTTGACTTCACACACCTCCATTCTACGAGTTCACACACTTCCATTCTGCCTTCACCCACCTCCATTCTATGACTTCACTCAGCCCCATTCTGACTTCACACACCTCCATTTGTGAATTCACACACCACAATTTTGACTTCAAACACCTCCATTCTGTAACTTCACACACCTCCATTCTGTGACTTCACACACCTCCATTTTGACTTCACACACCTTCATTCTGTGACTTAACACACCTCCATTCTGTGACTTCACACACCTCCATTGTTTGACTTCACACATCTCCATTCTTGGACTTCACACACCTCCATTCCATGACTTCACACACCTCCATTCTTTGAGTTCACAAACCTCCATTTTGACTTCACACACCTCCATTCTATGACTTCACACACCTTAATTCCTACTTCAGAAACATCCATTGTATGACTGCACACACCTCCATTCTATCACTTCACACACCTCCATTCTGAATTCACACAGCTCCATTCTATGACGTCACACACCTCCATTCTGTGACTTCACACACTTCCATTCTATGACTTCACACACCTTCATTCTTATTTCACAAACCTCCATTCTATGACTTCACACACCTCCATTCTATGACTTCACACACCTCCATTCTGTGACTTCACACACCTCCATTCTATGTCTTCACACACCTCCATTATGACTTCACACACCTCCATTCTATGAGTTCACACACCTCCATTCTAACTTCACACACCTCCATTCCATGACTTCACACATCTCCATTCTGACTTCACACACCTCCATGCTGTGACTTCACACACCTCCATTCTATGACTTCACACACCTCCATTCTTTGACTTCACACACCTCCATTCTATGACTTCACACACCTCCACTGTGACTTCAGAGAACTCCATTCTGTGACTTCACATACCTCCCTCTGTGACTTCACACACCTCCAATCTATGACTTCACACACTTCCAATCTATGACTTCACACACCTCCATTCTATGACTTCACACACCTCCATTCTATGACGTCACACACCTGCATTCTGACTTCACACACCTCCATTCTCTGACTTCACACACCTCCATTCTATGTCTTCACACACCTCCATTCTGTAACTTCACACACTTCCAATGTTTGACTTCACAAACCTCCATTCCATGACTTCATACACCTCCATTCTATGACTTCACACACATCCATTCTTTGACTTCACACACCTCCATTTTGACTTCACATACCTCCATTCTGTGACTTCACACACATCCATTCTTTGACTTCACACACCACAATTTTGACTTCACACAAGTCCATTCATTGTCTTCACACACCTCCATTCTCTGACTTCACACACCTCCATTTTGACTTCACACACTTCCATTCTGTGACTTCACACACCTCCATTCTATCACTTCACACACCTCCCTTCTATGAATTCACACACCGCCATTCTGTGACTTCACACACCTCCATTTTGAGTTCACCCACTTCCATTCTGTAACTTCACACGCCTCCATTCTATGACTTCACATACCTCATTTCTGAGTTCACACAACTCCATTCTATGACTTCACACACCTGCATTGTGACTTCACCCACCTCCATTCTATGAGTTCACACACCTGCATTGTGACTCCACACACCTCCATTCCATGACTTCACACATCTCCATTCTGACTTCACACACCTCCATGCTGTGACTTCACACACCTCCATTCTATGACTTCACACACCTCCATTCTTTGACTTCACACACCTCCATTCTATGACTTCACACACCTCCATTCTTTGACTTCACACACCTCCATTCTATGACTTCACACACCTCCACTGTGACTTCAGAGAACTCCATTCTGTGACTTCACACACCTCCATTCTATGACGTCACACACCTGCATTCTGACTTCACACACCTCCACTCTCTGACTTCACACACCTCCATTCTATGTCTTCACACACCTCCATTCTGTAACTTCACACACTTCCAATGTTTGACTTCACAAACCTCCATTCCATGACTTCATACACCTCCATTCTATGACTTCACACACATCCATTCTTTGACTTCACACACCTCCATTTTGACTTCACATACCTCCATTCTGTGACTTCACACACATCCATTCTTTGACTTCACACACCACAATTTTGACTTCACACAAGTCCATTCATTGTCTTCACACACCTCCATTCTCTGACTTCACACACCTCCATTTTGACTTCACACACTTCCATTCTGTGACTTCACACACCTCCATTCTATGACTTCACACACCTCCCTTCTATGATTTCACACACCGCCATTCTGTGACTTCACACACCTCCATTCTGTGACTTCAAAAACCACCATTCTATGACTTCACACATCTCCATTGTGACTTCACACACCTCCATTCTATGAGTTCACACAGCTACATTCTGACTTCACACACCTCCATTCTATGACTTCGCACACCTGTATTTTCACTTCACGCATCTCCATTCTGTGACTTCACATTCCTCCATTCTTTGACTTCACACCCCTCCATTCTGTGCCTTCACACACCTCCACTCTGTGACTTTACAGACCTCTATTCTGTGACTTCACACACCTCCCTTCTGTGACTTCACACACCTCCATTCTATGACTTCACACACCTCCATTCTAAGACTTCACACACCTCCATTCTATGACTTCACACACTTCCATTTTTTGACATCATACACCTCCATTTTTGGCTTCACACACCTCCGTTCCATGAATTCACACACCTCCATTCTATGAGTTCATACACCTCCATTCTATGAGTTCACACACCTTCATTCTTACTTCAGCAACATCCATTCTATGACTTCAGACACCTCCATTCTATGACTTCACACACCTTCATTCTTACTTCAGCAACATCCATTCTATGACTTCATACACCTCCATTCTATGACTTCACAAACCTCCATTCTGTGACTTCACACACCTCCATTCTGGGTTCACACACCTCCATTCTGTGACTTCACACACCTCCATTCTGACTTCACACACCTCCATTCTATGACTTCACACACTTGCATTCTATGACTTCACACACCTCCATTCTGTGACTTCACACACCTCCTCTCTTAGTTCACACACCTTCATTCTGTGTCTTCACACACCTCCATTCTGTGACTTCAGACACCTCCTTCTATGACTTCACACAGCTTCATTCTGTGACTTCACACACCTCCATTCTATGACTTCACACACCTAATTTCTGAGTTGACACACCTCCCTTCTGTGATTTCACACACCTCCAATCTGAGTTCACACACCTCCATTCTATGACTTCAAACACCTCCATTCTTTGACATCAAAAACCACCATTCTATGACTTCACACACCTCCATTTTGACTTCACACACCTCCATTCTACGAGTTCACACACTTCCATTCTGCCTTCACCCACCTCCATTCTATGACTTCACTCAGCCCCATTCTGACTTCACACACCTCCATTTGTGAATTCACACACCACAATTTTGACTTCAAACACCTCCATTCTGTAACTTCACACACCTCCATTCTGTGACTTCACACACCTCCATTTTGACTTCACACACCTTCATTCTGTGACTTAACACACCTCCATTCTGTGACTTCACACACCTCCATTGTTTGACTTCACACATCTCCATTCTTGGACTTCACACACCTCCATTCCATGACTTCACACACCTCCATTCTTTGAGTTCACAAACCTCCATTTTGACTTCACACACCTCCATTCTATGACTTCACACACCTTAATTCCTACTTCAGAAACATCCATTGTATGACTGCACACACCTCCATTCTATCACTTCACACACCTCCATTCTGAATTCACACAGCTCCATTCTATGACGTCACACACCTCCATTCTGTGACTTCACACACTTCCATTCTATGACTTCACACACCTTCATTCTTATTTCACAAACCTCCATTCTATGACTTCACACACCTCCATTCTATGACTTCACACACCTCCATTCTGTGACTTCACACACCTCCATTCTATGTCTTCACACACCTCCATTATGACTTCACACACCTCCATTCTATGAGTTCACACACCTCCATTCTAACTTCACACACCTCCATTCTATGACTTCACACTTCGCCATTCTGACTTCACACTCCTCCATTCTGTGAATTCACAAAACTCCATTCTATGATTTCACAAAACTCCATACTATGACTTCACACACCTCCATCTATGACTTCACACACCTCCAATCTGAGTTCACACACCTCCATTCTGTGACTTCACACACCTCCATTCTGACCTCACACACCAATGTATGACTTCACACACCTCCATTCTGTGACTTCACACACTTCCATTGTGACATCACAAACCTCCATTCTATGAGTTCACATACCTCCATTCTATGACTTCACACACCTCCATTCTGACTTCACACACCTCTATTCTATGACTTCACAGACCTCGAATCTGTGACTTCACTCACCTCCACTCTATGACTTCACACTGCTCCATTCTAGGACTTCCCACACCTCCTTTCTATGACTTCACCCACCTCTATTAGATGACTTCACACCTCCATTCTGACTTCAGATACCTCCATTCTTTGACTTCACACACCTCCATTCTATGACTTCACACACCTCCATTCTATGACTTCACACACCTTCATTCTTACTTCAGAAACATCCATTCTATGACCTCACACAACTCCATTCTATGCCTTCACAAACCTCCATTCTGTGAATTCACACACCTCCATTCTGAGTTCACACAACTCCATTCTGTGACTTCACACACCTCCATTCTATGACTTCACACACCTCCATTCTATGACTTCAAACACCTCCATTCTCTGACTTCACACACCTCCATTCTTACTTCACACACCTCCACCCTATGACTTCACGCACTTCCATTCTAGGACTTCACACACCTCCATTCTGTGACTTCACACACCTTCATTCTGAGTTCACACACCTCCATTCTGTGACTTCACACACCTCCTTTCTGTGACATCACACACCTCCATTCTGACTTCACACACCTCCATTCTATGACTTCACACACCACCATTCTTTGACTTCAAATACCTCCATTCTATGACTTCACACACCTCCATTGTGACTTCACACACCTCCATTCTATGAGTTCACACACCTCCATTCTGACTTCACAAACCTCCATTCTATGACTTCACAGACTTTGAATATGTGACTTTACTCACCTCCACTCTATGACTTCACACTTCTCCATTCTATGACTTCCCACACCTCCTTTCCATGACTTCACCCACCCCCATTCTATGACTTCACACCTCCATTCTGACTTCACACACCTCCATTCTGTGACTTCACACACCTCCATTCTATGAGTTCACACACCTCCATTTTGACTTCACACACCTCCATTCCATGACTTCAGACACCTTCATTCTTTCTTCAGAAACATCCATTCTATGACTTCACACACCTCCATTCTATGACTTCACACAAATCCATTCTATGACTTCACACACCTCCATTCTGTGACTTCACACACCTCCATTCTATGTCTTCACACACCTCCATTGTGACTTCACACACGTCCATTCTATGAGTGCACACACCTCCATTCTGACTTCACACACCTCCATTCTGTGACTTCACACACCTCCATTCTATGAGTTCACACACCTCCATTTTGACTTCACACACCTCCATTCCATGACTTCACACACCTTCATTCTTACTTCAGAAACATCCATTCTATGACTTCACACACCTCCATTCTATGACTTCACACACCTACATTCTATGACTTCACACACCTCCATTCTGTGACTTAACACACCTCCATTCTATGTCTTCACACACCTCCATTGTGACTTCACACACGTCCATTCTATGAGTGCACACACCTCCATTCTGACTTCACACACCTCCATTCTATGACTTCACACTACTCCATTCTGACTTCACAAAGCTCCATTCTGTGAATTCACAAAATTCCATTCTATGATTTCACACACCTACATACTGTGACTTCACACACCTCCATCTATGTCTTCAAACACCTCCATTCTGAGTTCACACACCTCCATTCTGTGACTTCACACAATTCCATTCTGACTTCACACACCTCCAATATATGACTTCACACACCTCCATTCTGTGAATTCACACACTTCCATTGTGACGTCACACACCTCCATTCTATGAGTTCACACACGTCCATTCTAGGACTTCACACTCCTCAATTCTGACATCACACAGCTCCATTCTATGTCTTCACAGACCTCGAATCTGTGACTTCACTCACCTCCATTCTATGACTTCACACTCCTCTATTCTATGACTTCCCACAACTCCTTCCTATGACTTCACCCACCTCTATTCTATGACTTCACACCTCCATTCTGACTACACACATGCATTCTGTGACTTCACACACCTCCATTCTATGACTTCACACACCTCCATTCTATGACTTCACACACCTTCATTCTTACTTCAGAAACATCCATTCTATGACCTCACACACCTCCATTCTATGACTTCACAAACCTCCATTCTGTGACTTCCCACACCTCCATTCTGAGTTCACACATCTCCATTCTGTGACTTCACACACCTCCCTTCTGACTGCACACACCTCACTTCTGTGACTTCAAACACCTCCATTGTGAGTTCACCCACTTCCATTCTGAGACTTCACACACCTCCATTCTGTTACTTCACACACCTCCATTCTATGACTTCACACACCTCCATTCTGTGACTTCACACACCTCCTCTCTGAGTCACCCACCTCCATTCTGTGTCTTCACACACCTTCATTCTGTGACTTCACACAACTCCATTCTATGACTTCACACACCTAGTTTCTGAGTTGACACACCTCCCTTCTGTGATTTTACACACCTCCAATCTGAGTTCACACACCTCCATTCTATGACTTCATACACCTCCATTCTTTGACATCAAAAACCAACATTCTATGACTTCACACACCTCCATTTTGACTTCACACACCTCCATTCTACGAGTTCACACACTTCCATTCTGCCTTCACCCACCTCCAGTCTATGACTTCACTCAGCTCCATTGTGACTTCACGCACCTCCATTTGTGAATTCACACACCACAATTTTGACTTAAAACACCTCCATTCTGTGACTTCACACACCTCCATTCTGTGACTTCAAACACCTCCATTTTGATTTCACACACCTCCATTCTGTGACTTCACACACCTCCATTCTGTGACTTCACACATCTCCATTCTGACTTCACACACCTCCATGCTGTGACTTCACACACCTCCATTCTATGACTTCACACACCTCCATTCTTTGACTTCACACACCTCCAATCTATGACTTCACACACTTCCACTCTATGACTTCACACACCTCCATTCTATGACTTCACACACCTCCATTCTATGACTTCACACACCTGCATTCTGACTTAACACACCTCCATTCTCTGACTTCACACACCTCCATTCTATGACTTCACACACCTCCATTCTGTAACTTCACACACTTCCAATTTTTCACTTCACAAACCTCCATTCCATGACTTCATACACCTCAATTCTATGACTTCATACACATCCATTCTTTGACTTCACACACCTCCATTTTGACTTCACACACCTCCATTCTGTGACTTCACACACATCCATTCTTTGACTTCACATACCTCATTTCTGAGTTGACACACCTCCATTTTGTGACTTCATATACCTCTAATCTAACTTCACACACCTCCATTCTATGACTTCACACACCTCCATTCTGTGACTTCAAAAACCACCATTCTATGACTTCACACATCTCCATTGTGACTTCACACACCTCCATTCTATGAGTTCACACAGCTCCATTCTGACTTCACACACCTCCATTCTATGACTTCGCACACCTGTATTCTCACTTCACACATCTCCATTCTGTGACTTCACATTCCTCCATTTTTTGACTTCACACCCCTCAATTCTGTGCCTTCACACACCTCCACTCTGTGACTTTACGGACCTCCATTCTGTGACTTCACAAACCTCCGTTCCATGAATTCACACACCTCCATTCTATGAGTTCATACACCTCCATTCTATGAGTTCACACACCTTCATTCTTACTTCAGCAACATCAATTCTATTACTTAAGACACCTCCATTCTATGACTTCACACACCTTCATTCTTACTTCAGCAACATCCATTCTATGACTTCATACACCTCCATTCTATGACTTCACAAACCTCCATTCTATGACTTCACACACCTCCATTCTGGGTTCACGCACCTCCATTCTGTGACTTCACACACCTCCATTCTGACTTCACACACCTCCATTCTATGACTTCACACACTTCCATTCTATGACTTCACACACCTCCATTCTGTGACTTCACACACCTCCTCTCTGAGTTCACACACCTCCATTCTGTGTCTTCACACACCTCCATTCTGTGACTTCAGACACCTCCTTCTATGACTTCACACACCTTCATTCTGTGACTTCACACACCTCCATTCTATGACTTCACACACCTAGTTTCTGAGTTGACACACCTCCCTTCTGTGATTTCACACACCTCCAATCTGAGTTCACACACCTCCATTCTATGACTTCACACACCTCCATTTTGACTTCACACACCTCCATTCTACGAGTTCACACACTTCCATTCTGCCTTCACCCACCTCCATTCTATGACTTCACTCAGCTCCATTCTGACTTCTCACACCTCCATTTGTGAATTCACACACCACAATTTTGACTTCAAACACCTCCATTCTGTGACTTCACACACCTCCATTCTGTGACTTCACACACCTCCATTTTGACTTCACACAACTCCATTCTGTGACTTCACACACCTCCATTCTGTGACTTCACACACCTCCATTGTTTGACTTCACACACCTCCATTCTTGGACTTCACACACCTCCATTCCATGACTTCACACACCTCCATTCTTTGAGTTCACAAACCTCCATTTTGACTTCACACACCTCCATTCTATGACTTCACACACCTTCATTCCTACTTCAGAAACATCCATTCTATGACTGCACACACCTCCATTCTATGACTTCACACACCTCCATTCTGAATTCACACAGCTCCATTCTATGACGTCACACACCTCCATTCTGTGACTTCACACACTTCCATTCTATGACTTCACACACCTTCATTCTTACTTCACAAACGTCCATTCTATGACTTCACACACATCCATTCTATGACTTCACACACCACCATTCTGTGACTTCACACACCTCCATTCTATGTCTTCACACACCTCCATTGTGACTTCACACACCTCCATTCTATGAGTTCACACACCTCCATTCTAACTTCACACACCTCCATTATGACTTCACACACCTCCATTCTATGAGTTCACATACCTCCATTCTATGACTTCACCCACCTCCATTCTGACTTCACACACCTCTATTCTATGACTTCACAGACCTCGAATCTGTGACTTCACTCACCTCCACTCTATGACTTCACACTGCTCCATTCTATGACTTCCCACACCTCCTTTCTATGACTTCACCCACCTCTATTAGATGACTTCACACCTCCATTCTGACTTCAGATACCTCCATTCTGTGACTTCACACACCTCCATTCTATGACTTCACACACCTCCATTCTATGACTTCACACACCTTCATTCTTACTTCAGAAACATCCATTCTATGACCTCACACAACTCCATTCTATGACTTCACAAACCTGCATTCTGTGAATTCACACACCTCCATTCTGAGTTCACACATCTCCATTCTGTGACTTCACACACCTCCCTTCTGACTGCACACACCTCACTTCTGTGACTTCAAACACCTCCATTGTGAGTTCACCCACTTCCATTCTGTGACTTCACACACCTCCATTCTGTTACTTCACACACCTCCATTCTATGACTTCACACACCTCCATTCTGTGACTTCACACACCTCCTCTCTGAGTCACCCACCTCCATTCTGTGTCTTCACACACCTCCATTCTGTGACTTCAGACACCTCTTCTATGACTTCACACACCTTCATTCTGTGACTTCACACAACTCCATTCTATGACTTCACACACCTAGTTTCTGAGTTGACACACCTCCCTTCTGTGATTTTACACACCTCCAATCTGAGTTCACACACCTCCATTGTATGACTTCATACACCTCCATTCTTTGACATCAAAAACCAACATTCTATGACTTCACACACCTCCATTTTGACTTCACACACCTCCATTCTACGAGTTCACACACTTCCATTCTGCCTTCACCCACCTCCAGTCTATGACTTCACTCAGCTCCATTGTGACTTCACGCACCTCCATTTGTGAATTCACACACCACAATTTTGACTTAAAACACCTCCACTCTGTGACTTCACACACCTCCATTCTGTGACTTCAAACACCTCCATTTTGACTTCACACACCTCCATTCTGTGACTTCACACACCTCCATTCTGTGACTTCACACATCTCCATTCTGACTTCACACACCTCCATGCTGTGACTTCACACACCTCCATTCTATGACTTCACACACCTCCATTCTTTGACTTCACACACCTCCAATCTATGACTTCACACACTTCCACTCTATGACTTCACACACCTCCATTCTATGACTTCACACACCTCCATTCTATGACTTCACACACCTGCATTCTGACTTAACACACCTCCATTCTCTGACTTCACACACCTCCATTCTATGACTTCACACACCTCCATTCTGTAACTTCACACACTTCCAATTTTTGACTTCACAAACCTCCATTCCATGACTTCATACACCTCAATTCTATGACTTCATACACATCCATTCTTTGACTTCACACACCTCCATTTTGACTTCACACACCTCCATTCTGTGACTTCACACACATCCATTCTTTGACTTCACATACCTCATTTCTGAGTTGACACACCTCCATTTTGTGACTTCACATACCTCTAATCTAACTTCACACACCTCCATTCTATGACTTCACACACCTCCATTCTGTGACTTCAAAAACCACCATTCTATGACTTCACACATCTCCATTGTGACTTCACACACCTCCATTCTATGAGTTCACACAGCTCCATTCTGACTTCACACACCTCCATTCTATGACTTCGCACACCTGTATTCTCACTTCACACATCTCCATTCTGTGACTTCACATTCCTCCATTTTTTGACTTCACACCCCTCAATTCTGTGCCTTCACACACCTCCACTCTGTGACTTTACGGACCTCCATTCTGTGACTTCACAAACCTCCGTTCCATGAATTCACACACCTCCATTCTATGAGTTCATACACCTCCATTCTATGAGTTCACACACCTTCATTCTTACTTCAGCAACATCAATTCTATTACTTAAGACACCTCCATTCTATGACTTCACACACCTTCATTCTTACTTCAGCAACATCCATTCTATGACTTCATACACCTCCATTCTATGACTTCACAAACCTCCATTCTATGACTTCACACACCTCCATTCTGGGTTCACGCACCTCCATTCTGTGACTTCACACACCTCCATTCTGACTTCACACACCTCCATTCTATGACTTCACACACTTCCATTCTATGACTTCACACACCTCCATTCTGTGACTTCACACACCTCCTCTCTGAGTTCACACACCTCCATTCTGTGTCTTCACACACCTCCATTCTGTGACTTCAGACACCTCCTTCTATGACTTCACACACCTTCATTCTGTGACTTCACACACCTCCATTCTATGACTTCACACACCTAGTTTCTGAGTTGACACACCTCCCTTCTGTGATTTCACACACCTCCAATCTGAGTTCACACACCTCCATTCTATGACTTCACACACCTCCATTTAGACTTCACACACCTCCATTCTACGAGTTCACACACTTCCATTCTGCCTTCACCCACCTCCATTCTATGACTTCACTCAGCTCCATTCTGACTTCTCACACCTCCATTTGTGAATTCACACACCACAATTTTGACTTCAAACACCTCCATTCTGTGACTTCACACACCTCCATTCTGTGACTTCACACACCTCCATTTTGACTTCACACAACTCCATTCTGTGACTTCACACACCTCCATTCTGTGACTTCACACACCTCCATTGTTTGACTTCACACACCTCCATTCTTGGACTTCACACACCTCCATTCCATGACTTCACACACCTCCATTCTTTGAGTTCACAAACCTCCATTTTGACTTCACACACCTCCATTCTATGACTTCACACACCTTCATTCCTACTTCAGAAACATCCATTCTATGACTGCACACACCTCCATTCTATGACTTCACACACCTCCATTCTGAATTCACACAGCTCCATTCTATGACGTCACACACCTCCATTCTGTGACTTCACACACTTCCATTCTATGACTTCACACACCTTCATTCTTACTTCACAAACGTCCATTCTATGACTTCACACACATCCATTCTATGACTTCACACACCACCATTCTGTGACTTCACACACCTCCATTCTATGTCTTCACACACCTCCATTGTGACTTCACACACCTCCATTCTATGAGTTCACACAACTCCATTCTTACTTCACACACCTCCATTATGACTTCACACACCTCCATTCTATGAGTTCACATACCTCCATTCTATGACTTCACCCACCTCCATTCTGACTTCACACACCTCTATTCTATGACTTCACAGACCTCGAATCTGTGACTTCACTCACCTCCATTCTATGACTTCACACTGCTCCATTCTATGACTTCCCACACCTCCTTTCTATGACTTCACCCACCTCTATTAGATGACTTCACACCTCCATTCTGACTTCAGATACCTCCATTCTGTGACTTCACACACCTCCATTCTATGACTTCACACACCTCCATTCTATGACTTCACACACCTTCATTCTTCCTTCAGAAACATCCATTCTATGACCTCACACAACTCCATTCTATGACTTCACAAACCTGCATTCTGTGAATTCACACACCTCCATTCTGAGTTCACACAACTCCATTCGGTGACTTCACACACCTCCATTCTTACTTCACAAACCTACATTCTATGACTTCACACACTTCCATTCTATGACTTCACACACCTCCATTCTGTGATTTCTCACAGCTCCATTCTGAGTTCACACACCTCCATTCTGTGACTTCACACACCTCCATTCCGTGACTTCACACAACTCCATTCTGTGACTTCACACACCTCCATTCCCTGACTTCACACACCTCCATTCTATGACTTCACACACCTCCATTCTGTGACTTCACACACCTCCATTGTGACTTCACACACCTCCATTCTATGAGTTCACACACCTCCATTCTGACTTCAAATACCTCCATTCTATAACTTCACACACCTCCATTGTGACTTCACACACCTCCATTCTATGAGTTCACACACCTCCCTTCTGACTTCACAAACCTCCATTCTATGACTTCACAGACTTTGAATATGTGACTTCACTCACCTCCATTCTATGACTTCACATTTCTCCATTCTATGACTTCGAACACCTCCTTTCCATGACTTCTCCCACCCCCATTCTATGACTTCACACCTCCATTCTGACTTCATATACCTCCATTCTGTGACTTCGCACACCTCCATTCTATGAGTTCACACACCACCATTTTGACTTCACACACCTCCATTCTATGACTTCACACACCTTCATTCTTACTTCAGAAACTTCCATTCTATGACTTCACAAACCTCCATTCTATGACTTCACACACCTCCCTTCTATGACTTCACACACCTCCATTCTGTGACTTCACACACCTCCATTCTATGTCTTCACACACCTCCATTGTGACTTCACACACGTCCATTCTATGAGTTCACACACCTCCATTCTGACTTCACACACCTCCATTCTATGACTTCACACTCCTCCATTCTGACTTCACACAGCTCCATTCTGTGAATTCACAAAATTCTATTCTATGATTTCACACACCTCCATACTGTGACTTCACACACCTCCATCTATGACTTCACACACCTCCATTCTGTGACTTCACACACCTCCATTCTGACTTCACACACCTCCAATATATGACTTCACACACCTCCATTCTGTGACTTCACACACTTCCATTGTGACGTCACACACCTCCATTCTATGAGTTCACACACGTCCATTCTAGTACTTCATACTCCAGAATTCTGGCATCACACAGCTCCATTCTATGACTTCATAGACCTCGAATCTGTGACGTCACTCAACTCCATTCTATGACTTCACACTCCTCTATTCTATGACTTCCCACAACTCCTTTCTATGACTTCACCCACCTCTATTCTATGACTTCACACCTCCATTCTGACTTCACACACCTCCATTCTCTGACTTCACACACCTCCATTCTATGACTTCACACACCTCCATTCTATGACTTCACACACCTTCATTCTTACTTCAGAAACATCCATTCTATGACCTCACACACCTCCATTCTATGACTTCACAAACCTCCATCTGTAACTTCCCACACCTCCATTCTGAATTCACACATCTCCATTCTGTGACTTCACACACCTCCCTTGTGACTTCACACACCTGCCTTCTGTGATTTCACACACCTCCATTGTGAGTTCACCCACTTCCATTTTGTGACTTCACACACCTCCATTCTGGTACTTCACACACCTCCATTCTGTGACTTCACACACCTCCATTCTATGACTTCACATACCTCCATTCTATGAATTCACACACCTCCATTCTGTGACTTCACACACCTCCATTGTATGACTTCACACAACTCTATTCTGTGACTTCACACACCTCCTTTCTGAGTTCACACAACTCCATTCTATGACTTCACACACCGCAATTGTGACTTCACCCACCTCCATTCTATGAGTTCACACACCTGCATGGTGACTTCACACACCTCCATTCTATGACTTCACACATCTCCATTCTGACTTCACACACCTCCATGCTGTGACTTCACACACCTCCATTCTATGTCTTGACACACCTCCACTGTGACTTCACAGAACTCCATTCTGTGACTTCACACACCTCCCTCTGTGACTTCACACACCTCCAATCTATGATTTCACAGACTTCCAATCTATGACTTCACAAACAGCCATTCTCTGACTTCACACACCTCCATTCTATGACTTCACACACCTCCATTCTGTAACTTCACACACTTCCAATGTTTGACTTCACAAACCTCCATTCCATGACTTCATACACCTCCATTCTATGACTTCACACACATCCATTCTTTGACTTCACACACCTCCATTTTGACTTCACACACCTCCATTCTGTGACTTCACACACATCCATTCTTTGAATTCACACACCACAATTTTGGCTTCACACAAGTCCATTCATTGACTTCACACACCTCCATTCTCTGACTTCACACACCTCCATTCTATGACATCACATACCTCATTTCTGAGTTGACACACCTCCATTTTGTGACTTCACGTACCTCTAATCTAACTTCACACACCTCCATTCTATGACTTCACACACCTCCATTCTGTGACTTCAAAAACCACCATTCTATGACTTCACACATCCCCATTGTGACTTCACACACCTACATTCTATGAGTTCACATAGCTCCATTCTGACTTCACACACCTCCATTCTATGACTTCGCACACCTGTATTTTTACTTCACACATCTCCTTTCTGTGACTTCACATTCCTCCATTCTTTGACTTCTCACCCCTCCATTCTGTGCCTTCACACACCTCCACTCTGTGACTTTACAGACCTCCATTCTCTGACTTCACACACCTCCCTTCTGTGACTTCACACACCTCCATTCTATGACTTCACACACCTCCATTCTAAGACTTCACACACCTCCATTCTATGACTTCACACACTTCCATTGTTTGACATCATACACCTCCATTCTTTGACTTCACACACCTCCATTCCATGAATTCACACACCTCCATTCTATGAGTTCATACACCTCCATTCTATGAGTTCACACACTTTCATTCTTACTTCAGCAACATCCATTCTATGACTTCAGACACCTCCATTCTATGACTTCACACACCTTCATTCTTATTCAGCAACATCCATTCTATGACATCATATACCTCCATTCTATGACTTCACAAACCTCCATTCTGTGACTTCACACACCTCCATTCTGGGTTCACATACCTCCATTCTGTGACTTCACACACCTCCATTCTGACTTCACACACCTCCATTCTATGACTTCACACACTTCCATTCTATGACTTCACACACCTCCATTCTGTGACTTCACACACCTCCTCTCTGAGTTCACACACCTCCATTCTGTGTCTTCACACACCTCCATTCTGTGACTTCAGACACCTCCTTCTGTGACTTCACACACCTTCATTCTTTGACTTCACACACCTCCATTCTATGACTTCACACACCTCCATTCTTTGACATCAAAAACCACCATTCTATGACTTCACACACCTCCATTTTGACTTCACACACCTCCATTCTACGAGTTCACACACTTCCATTCTGCCTTCACCCACCTCCATTCTATGACTTCACTCAGCTCCATTCTGACTTCACACACCTCCATTTGTGAATTCACACACCACAATTTTGACTTCAAACACCTCCATTCTGTGACTTCACACACCTCCATTTTGACTTCACACACCTTCATTCTGTGACTTCACACACCTCCATTCTGTGACTTCACACACCTCCATTGTTTGACTTCACACACCCCCATTCTTGGACTTCACACACCTCCATTCCATGACTTCACACACCTCCATCCTTTGAGTTCACAAACCTCCATTTTGACTTCACACACCTCCATTCTATGACTTCACACACCTTCATTCCTTCTTCAGAAACATCCATTCTATGACTGCACACACCTCCATTCTATCAATTCACACACCTCCATTCTGAATTCACACAGCTCCATTCTATGACGTCACACACCTCCATTCTGTGACTTCACACACTTCCATTCTATGACTTCACACACCTTCATTCTTACTTCACAAACATCCATTCTATGACTTCACACACCTCCATTCTATGACTTCACACACCTCCATTCTGTGACTTCACACACCTCCATTCTATGTCTTCACACACCTCCATTATGACTCACACACCTCCATTCTATGAGTTCACACACCTCCATTCTAACTTCACACACCTCCATTCTATGACTTCACACTTCGCCATTCTGACTTCACACTCCTCCATTCTGTGAATTCACAAAACTCCATTCTATGATTTCACACAACTCCATACCATGACTTCACACACCTCCATCTATGACTTCACACACCTCCAATCTGAGTTCACACACCTCCATTCTGTGACTTCACACACCTCCATTCTGACCTCACACACCAATGTATGACTTCACACACCTCCATTCTGTGACTTCACACACTTCCATTGTGACATCACAAACCTCCATTCTATGAGTTCACATACCTCCATTCTATGACTTCACACACCTCCATTCTGACTTCACACACCTCTATTCTATGACTTCACAGACCTCGAATCTGTGACTTCACTCACCTCCACTCTATGACTTCACACTGCTCCATTCTAGGACTTCCCACACCTCCTTTCTGTGACTTCACCCACCTCTATTAGATGACTTCACACCTCCATTCTGACTTCAGATACCTCCATTCTTTGACTTCACACACCTCCATTCTATGACTTCACACACCTCCATTCTATGACTTCACACACCTTCATTCTTACTTCAGAAACATCCATTCTATGACCTCACACAACTCCATTCTATGCCTTCACAAACCTCCATTCTATGACTTCACACACCTCCATTCTATGACTTCAAACACCTCCATTCTCTGACTTCACACACCTCCATTCTTACTTCACACACCTCCACTCTATGACTTCACACACTTCCATTCTAGGACTTCACACACCTCCATTCTGTGACTTCACACACCTTCATTCTGAGTTCACACACCTCCATTCTGTGACTTCACACACCTCCATTCCCTGACTTCACACACCTCCATTCTGTGACTTCACACACCTCCATTCTGTGACTTCACACACCTCCATTCTGACTTCACACACCTCCATTCTTTGACTTCACAAACCTCCATTCTGTGACTTCAAATACCTCCATTCTATGACTTCACACACCTCCATTGTGACTTCACACACCTCCATTCTATGAGTTCACACACCTCCATTTTGACTTCACAAACCTCCATTCTATGACTTCACAGACTTTGAATATGTGACTTTACTCACCTCCAATCTATGACTTCACACTTCTCCATTCTACGACTTCCCACACCTCCTTTCCATGACTTCACCCACCCGCATTCTATGACTTCACACCTCCATTCTGACTTCACACACCTCCATTCTGTGACTTCACACACCTCCATTCTATGAGTTCACAAACCTCCATTTTGACTTCACACACCTCCATTCCATGACTTCACACACCTTCATTCTTTCTTCAGGAACATCCATTCTATGACTTCACACACCTCCATTCTATGACTTCACACACCTCCATTCTATGACTTCACACACCTCCATTCTGTGACTTCACACACCTCCATTCTATGTCTTCAAACACCTCCATTGTGACTTCACACACGTCCATTCTATGAGTGCACACACCTCCATTCTGACTTCACACACCTCCATTCTATGACTTCACACTCCTCCATTCTGTCTTCACACAGCTCCATTCTGTGAATTCACAAAATTCCATTCTATGATTTCACACACCTCCATACTGTGACTTCACACACCTCCATCTATGTCTTCAAACACCTCCATTCTGAGTTCACACACCTCCATTCTGTGACTTCACACAACTCCATTCTGACTTCACACACCTCCAATATATGACTTCACACACCTCCATTCTGTGACTTCACACACTTCCATTGTGACGTCACACACCTCCATTCTATGAGTTCACACACGTCCATTCTAGGACTTCACACTCCTCAATTCTGACATCACACAGCTCCATTCTATGTCTTCACAGACCTCGAATCTGTGACTTCACTCACCTCCATTCTATGACTTCACACTCCTCTATTCTATGACTTCCCACAACTCCTTTCTATGACTTCACCCACCTCTATTCTATGACTTCACACCTCCATTCTGACTTCACACACCTCCATTCTGTGACTTCACACACCTCCACTGTGACTTCACAGAACTCCATTCTGTGACTTCACACACCTCCCTCTGTGACTTCACACACCTCCAATCTATGACTTCACACACTTCCAATCAATGACTTCACACACCTCCATTCTATGACTTCACACATCTCCATTCTATGACTTCACACACCTGCATTCTGACTTCACACACCTCCATTCTCTGACTTCACACACCTCCATTCTATGACTTCACACACCTCCATTCTGTAACTTCACACACTGCCAATGTTTGATTCACAAACCTCCATTCCATGACTTCATACACCTCCATTCTATGACTTCAAACACATCCATTCTTTGTCTTCACAAACCTCCATTTTGACTTCACACACCTCCATTCTGTGACTTCACACACATCCATTCTTTGACTTCACACACCACGATTTTGACTTCACACAAGTCCATTCATTGACTTCACACACCTCCATTCTCTGACTTCACACACCTCCATTTTGACTTCACACACTTCCATTCTGTGACTTCACACACCTCCATTCTATGACTTCACACACCTCCCTTCTATGAATTCACCCACTTCCATTCTGTTACTTCACACATCTCCATTCTGTGACTTCACACACCTCCATTATTTGACTTCACACCCCTCCATCCTATGACTTCACACACCTCCCTTCTATGAATTCACACACCTCCATTCTGTGACTTCACACACCTCCATTGTATGACTTCACCCACCTCCATTCTGTGACTTCGCACACCACCATTCTGTGACTTCACACACCTCCATTCTATAACTTCACACACCTCCATTTTGTCACTTCACCACCTCCATTCTATTACTTCACACACCTCCATGTATGACTTCACACACCTGCATTGTGACTTCACCCACCTCAATTCTATGAGTTCACACACCTGCATTGTGACTTCACACACCTCCATTTTATGACTTCACACATCTCCATTCTGACTTCACACATCTCCATTCTATGATTTCACATACTTCGATTCTATGACTTCACACACCTCCATTCTATGACTTCACACACCTCGTTTTGAGTTGACACACCTGCTTTCTGTGATTTCACACACCTCTAATCTGAGTTCACTCACCTCCCGTCTATGACTTCACACACCTCCGTTCTTTGACATCAAAAACCACCATTCTATGACTTCACACACCTCCATTTTGACTTCACACACCTTCATTCTACGAGTTCACACACTTCCATTCTGCCCTCACCCACCTCCATTCTATGACTTCACTCAGCTCCATTCTGACTTAACACACCTCCATTTGTGAATTCACACAGCACCATTTTGACTTCACACACCTCCATTCTGTGACTTCACACCCCCCCATTCTGTGACTTCATACACCTCCATTCTGTGACTTCACGCACCTCCATTCTGTGACTTCACACACCTCCATTGTTTGACTTCACACACCTCCATTCTTGAACTTCACACACCTCCATTCCATGACTTCACACACCTCCATTCTATGAGTTCACACACCTCCATTCTGTGAGTTCACACACATCCATTTTGCTTCACACACCTCCATTCTATGACTTCACACACCTTCATTCCTACTTCAGAAACATCCATTCTATGACTGCACACACCTCCATTCTGAATTCACACAGCTCCATTCTTTGACTTCACACACCTCCATTCTGTGGCTTCACACACTTCCATTCTATGACTTCACACACCTTCATTCTTACTTCACAAACATCCATTCTATGATTTCACACACCTCCATTCTATGACTTCACACACCTCCAATTTGTGACTTCACACACCTCCATTCTATGTCTTCACACACCTCCATTGTGACTTCACACATCTCCATTCTATGAGTTCACACACCTCCATTCTAAATTCACACAACTCCATTCTATGACTTCACACTCCGCCATTCTGACTTCACACTCCTCCATTCTGTGAATTCACAAAACTCCATTCTATGATTTCACACAACTCCATACTATGACTTCACACACCTCATCTATGACTTCACACACCTCCATTCTGAGTTCACACACCTCAATTCTGTGACTTCACACACCTCCATTCTGACTTCACACACCAATGTATGACTTCACACACCTCCATTCTGTGATTTCACACACTTCCATTGTGACGTCACACACCTCCATTCTATGAGTTCACACACCTCCATTCTATGACTTCACACACCTCCATTCTTACTTCACCCACCTCTATTCTATGACTTCACACCTCGATTCTGACTTCAGATACCTCCATTCTGTGACTTCACACACCTCCATTATTTGACTTCAAACACCTCCATTCTCTCACATCACACACCTCCATTCTGAGCTGACACAACTCCATTCGGTGACTTCACACACCTCTATTCCCTGACTTCACACACCTCCATTCTGTGCCTTCACACACCTCCATTCTGTGACTTCACACACCTAAATTTTGACTTCACAAACTTCCATTTTTTCACTTCACAGACCTCCATTCTGTGACTTCACACACCTCAATTCTGTGACTTCACACACCTCCATTATGACTTCACACACTTCCATTCTATGACTTAACACACCTCCATTCTATGACTTCACACACTTCCATTCTGTGACTTCACACACCTCCATTCTGAGTTCACACACCTCCATTCTGAGACTTCACACACCTCCATACTGACTTCACACAGCTCCATTCTATGACCTCACACACCTCCATTCTGTGACTTCACACACCTCCATTCTATGACTTCACACACCTCCATTGTGACTTCACACACCTCCATTCTGTGAATTCACACACCTCCATTCTGACTTCACACACCCCCATTCTATGACTTCACACACCTCCATTGTGACTTCACACACCTCCATTCTATGAGTTCATACACATCCATTCTGACTTCACAAACCTCCATTCTATGACTTCACAGACTTTGAATATGTGACTTCACTCACCTCCACTCTATGACTTCACACTTCTCCATTCTATGACTTCCCACACCTCCTTTCCATGACTTCACCCACCCCCATTCTATGACTTCATACCTCCATTCAGACTTCACACACCTCCATTCTGTGACTTCACACACCTCCATTCTATGAGTTCACACACCTCCATTTTGACTTCACACACCTCCATTCCATGACTTCACACACCTTCATTCTTACTTCAGAAACATCCATTCTGTGACTTCACACACCTCCATTCTATGACTTCACACACCTCCATTCTATTACTTCACACACCTCCATTCTGTGACTTCACACACCTCCATTCTATGTCTTCACACACCTCCATTGTGACTTCACACACGTCCATTCTGTGTGTTCACACACCTCCATTCTGACTTTACACACCTCAATTCTATGACTTCACACTCCTCCATTCTGACTTCACACAGCTGCATTCTGTGAATTCACAGAATTCCATTCTATGATTTCACACACCTCCATTGTATGACTTCACACACCTCTATTCTGTGACTTCACACACCTCCATTCTGAGTTCACACACCTCCATTCTGTGACTTCACACAACTCCATTCTGACTTCACACACCTCCAATATATGACTTCACACACCTCCATTCTGTGACTTCACACACTTCCATTGTTACGTCACACACCTCCACTCTATGAGTTCACACAAGTCCATTCTAGGACTTCACACTCCTCAATTCTGACATCACATAGCTCCATTCTATGTCTTCACAGACCTCGAATCTGTGACTTCACTCACCTCCATTCTATGACTTCACACTCCTCTATTCTATGACTTCCCACAACTCCTTCCTATGACTTCACCCACCTCTATTCTATGACTTCACACCTCCATTCTGACTACACACATGCATTCTGTGACTTCACACACCTCCATTTTATGACTTCACACACCTCCGTTCTATGACTTCACACACCTCCATTCTGACTTCACACACTTCCATTTTTACTTCAAACACCTCATTTCTGTGACTTCACACACCTCCATCCTATGATTTCACACACCCCCTTTCTATGACTTCACACACCTCCATTCTGTGACTTCACACACCTCCATTCTGTGACTTCAAAAACCAACATTCTATGACTTCACTCACCTCCATTCTATGACTTCACACACCTCCATTCTGAGACTTCACACACCTCCACTCTGTGACTTTACACATCTCTACTCTGTGACTACACACACCTCCATTCTGTGATTTCATACACCTCCATTCTATGACTTCACACACGTCCATTCTTTGACTTCACACACTTCCATTCTATGAATTCACACACCTCCATTGTGACTTCAAACAACTCTATTCTGTGACTTCCCACACCTGCCTTCTGTGACTTCACACACCTCCATTCTATGACTTCACACACCTCCATTCTATGACTTTACACACTTCCATTCTATGACTTCACACACCTCCATTCTGTGACTTCACTCACCTCCATTGTGAGTTCACACACCTCCATTCTATGACTTCACACACCTCGATTCTGTGACTTCACACACCTCCTTTCTATGATTTCACACATCTCCATTCTGTGACTTCTCACACCTCAATTCCATGATTTCACACATCCATTTTGACTTCACACACCTACAATCTATGACTTCAAACACCTCAATTCTGTGACTTCACACAGCTCCATTCTATGACTTCATATCCCTCCATTCTTTGACTTCACACACCTCCATTCTATGACTTCACACACCTCCATTGTATGACTTCACACACCTCCATTCTGTGACTTCACACACCTCCATTCTGTGACTTCACACACCTCCATTCTATGAGATTACACACCTCCATTCTATGATTTTATGTATCTCCATTCGGTGACTTCACACACCTCCATTCTGTGACTTCACACCCCTCCATTCTATGACTTCACACACCTCTATTCTGTGACTTCACATACCTACATTCTGTGACTTCACACAGTTCCATTCTATTACTACACACACCCCATTCTATGACTTCACACACCTGCATTGTGACTTCACACACCTCCATTATATGAGTTCACAAACCTGCATTCTGACTTCACACACCTCCATTTTGATTTCGCACACCTCTATTCTGACTTCACACACCTCCATTCTAGGACTTCACATACCTCCATTCTGTGACTTCACACACCTCCATTCTGACTTCATACACCTATATTCTATGACTTCACACACTTCCATTCTATGACTTCACACACCTCCATTCTGTGATATCATTCACCTCCATTGTGAGTTCATTCACCTCCATTCTGCGACTTCACACACCTCTATTCTGTGAGTTCACACACCTCCATTCTGTGACTTCACACACCTCAGTTCTGTGAGTTCACACACCTATATTCTATGACTTCACACACATCCACTCTGTGACTTCACACACCTCCATTCTATGACTTCACACACCTCAATTCTGACTTCACACACTTCCATTTTTACTTCAAACACCTCATTTCTGTGACTTCACACACCTCCATTCTATGATTTCACACACCTCCGTTCTATGACTTCACACACCTCCATTCTATGACTTCACACACCTCCTTTCTGAGTTGACACACCTCCATTCTGTGACTTCATACACCTCTAATCTGACTTCACACACCTCCATTCTATGTCTTCACACACCTCCATTTTGTGACTTCAATAAACAACATTCTATGACTTCACTCACCTCCATTCTATGACATCACACACCTCCATTCTGAGACTTCACACACCTCCACTCTGTAACTTTACACATCTCCACTCTGTGACTACACACACCTCAATTCTGTGATTTCATACACCTCCATTCTATGACTTCACACACCTCCATTCTTTGACTTCACACACCTCCATTCTATAAATTCACACAACTCCATTCTCACTTCACACAACTCTATTCTGTGACTTCCCACACCTCCCTACTCTCTCCATTCCATGACTTCACACACCTCCATTCTATGACTTCACACACCTACATTGTGACTTCACACACCTCCATTCTATGAGTTCACACACCTGCATTGTGTCTTCACACACCTCCATTCCATGACTTCACACACATCCATTCTGACTTCACACACCTCCATTCTGACTTCACACACCTCAATTATCTGACTTCACACACCTCCATTGTATGATTTCGCACACCTCCATTCTATGACTTCACACAGCTCCATTCTATGACTTCACACTCCTCCTTTCTGAGTTCACACACCTCCATTCATTGACTTCACACACCTGCAATCTGACTTCACACACCTCCATTCTATGACTTCACACACCTCCATTCTGTGATTTCAAAAACCACAATTCTGACTTCACACACCTCCATTGTGACCTCACACACCACCATTGTAAGAGTTCACACACGTCCAATCTGACTTCACACCCCTCCATTCTATGAATTCACACAGCTCCATTCTGACTTAACACACCTTCATTCTATGACTTCGCATACCTCTATTCTGACTTCATACACCTCCATTCTGTGACTTCACACACCTCCATTCTATGACTTCACACACCTCCATTCTGTGACTTCACACACCTCAACTCTGTGATTTTACACACCTCCATTCTGTGACTTCTCACATCTCCATTCTGTGATTTCACACACCTCCATTCTATGACTTTACACACCTCCATACTTTGACTTCACACACCTCCATTCTATGACTTCACACACCTCAATTGTGACTTCACACAACTCCATTGTGTGACTTCACACACCTCCCTTCTGTGACTTGACACACCTCCATTCTATGACTTCACACACCTCCATTCTATGACTTCACACACCTCCATTTTTTAACTTCACACACTTCCAATGTTTGACTTCACAAACCTCCATTCCATGACTTCACACACCTCCATTCTATGACCTCACACACCTGTATTTTGACTTCACACACCTCCATTCTCTGACTTCTCACACCTCCATTCTATGACTTCACAAACCTCCATTCTTTGACTTCACACACCTCCATTCTATGACTTCACACACCTCTATTGTGACTTCACACAACTACATTCTGTGATTTCACACCCCTCCTTTCTGTGACTTCACACACCTCCATACTATGACTTCCACACACCTTCATTCTATGACTTCACACACCTCCATTCTATGACTTCACACACTTCCAATTTATGACTTCACACACGTCCATTCTATGACTTCACACACCTCCATTCTATGACTTCACACACCTGCATTCTGATTTCACACACCTCCATTTTCTGACTTCACACACCTCCATTCTATGACTTCACACACCTCCATTCTGTAATTTCACACGCTTCCAATGTTTGACTTCTCAAACATCCATTCCATGACTTCATACACCTCAATTCTATGACTTCACACACCTCCATTCTGTGACTTCACACACCTGCATTTGTGACTTCACACACCACAATTTTGATTTCACACACGTCCATTCTTTGACTTCACAGACCTCCATTCTCTGACTTCACACACCTCCATTGTTTGAATTCACACACCTCCATTTTGACTTCACACACCTCCATTCTATGACTTCACACAACTTCATTCTTACTTCAGAATCATCCATACTATGACTTCACGAACCTCCCTTCTGTGAATTCACACCTCCATTCTGAGTTCAAACACCTCCATTCTGTGACTTCACACATCTCCATTCTGTGACTTCACACACCCCCATTCTATGACTTCACACACCTCCATCTGTGAGTTCACACACCTCCATTCTATGAATTCACACTCCTCCATTCTATGAGTTCACACACCTTCATTCTGTGACTTCACACACTTCCATTCTATGACTTCACACAACTCCTTTCTTTGACTTCGCAAAATTCCATTTTGATTTCACACACCTCCACTCTGTGACTTCACACACCTCCATTTGTGACTTCACACATCACAATTTTGACTTCACACACCTCCATTCTGTGACTCACACACCTCCATTCTGAGTTAACACACCTCCATTTGTGACTTCACACACCTCCATTCTGACTTCACACACCTCCATTCTGTGACTCACATACCTCCATTCTGAGTTAACACACCTCCATTTGTGACTTCACACACCTCCATTCTGACTTCACACACCTCCATTCTGTGACTTCACACACCTCCACTCTGAGTTCACACACTTCCATTCTGTGTCATCACACACCTCCATTCTGTGACTTCACACACCTCGTTATATGACTTCACACACCTCCATTCTGTGACCTCACACACCTCAAATCTGAGTTCACACCCCTCCATAGTGTGACTTCACACACCTCCATTCTATGACTTCACACACCCCCATTCTATGCCTTTACACACCTCCATTCTGTGACTTCACACACCTCCATTCTATGACATCACACACCTCCATTCTGTGACTTCACACACCTCCATTCTTTGACTTCACACACCTCCATTCTATGTCTTCACAGACCTCCATTCTATGACTTCACACACCTCCTTTCTGAGGTCACACACATCCATTCTGTGACTTCACACACCTCCATTGTGACTTCATAAACCTCCATTCCATGAGTTCACACACCTCCATTCTGACTTCACACACTTCCATTCTATCACTTTACACAGCTCCATTCTGACTTCACACACCTCAATTCTGTGACTTCACACACCTCCATTCTATGATTTCACACACCTCCATTTTATGACTTCACAGACCTCCATTCTATGACTTCACACACCTCCTTTCTGAGTTCACACACATCCATTCTGTGACTTCACACACCTCCATTGTGACTTCATACACTTCCATTCTATGACTTCACACAGCTCCATTCTGACTCCACACCCCTCCATTCTATGACTTCACACAACTGCATTCTGTGACTTCACACACCTCCATTCTATGACTTCACACACCTCCATTCTGTGACTTCACACACCTCCACTCTGTGACTTTACACACCTCCATTCTGTGACTTCACACACCTCCATTCTGTGATTTCACACACAATCCTTTCTATGACTTCACAAACCTCCATTCTTTGATTTCACAAACCTCCATTCTATGACTTCACACACCTGCATTGTGACTACATACAACTCCATTCTGTGAATTCACACACCTCCTTTCTGTGACTTCACACACATCCATACTATGACTTCAACACACCTTCAATCTATGACTTCACAACCTCCATTCTATGACTTCACACACTTCCAATCTATAACTTCACACACCTCAATTCTGTAATTTCACACGCTTCCAATGTTTGACCTCACAAACCTCCATTCCATGACTTCATACACCTCCATTCTATGACTTCACACACATCCATTCTTTGACCTCACACACCTCCATATTGACTTGACACACCTCCATTCTGTGACTTTACACACCTGCATTTGTGACTTCACACACCGCAATTTTGACTTCACACACGTCCATTCTTTGAATTCACACACCTCCATTTTGACTTCACACACTTCCATTCTGTGACTTCACACACCTCCATTCTGTGACTTCACAAACCTACATTTTTTGACTTCACACACCTCCAGTTTGACTTCACACACCTCCATTCTATGACTTCACACACCTTCATTCTTACTTCAGAAACATCCATTCTATGACTTCACAAACCTCCCTTCTGTGAATTCACACCCCTCCATTCTGGGTTCACACACCTCTTTCTGTGACTTCACACACCTCCATTCTATGACTTCACACACCTCCATCTGTGACTTCACACACCTCAATTCTACGACTTCACACGCCTCCATTCTATGAGTTCACACACCTCCATTCTGTGACTTCACACACCTCCATTCTATGACTTCACACACCTCCATTGTGACTTCACACATCGCCGCTCTGTGACTTCACACACCTCCCTTCTGTGACTGGACACACCTCCATTTTATGACTTGACACACCTCCATTCTATGACTTCACACACCTCCATTCTGTAATTTCACACGCTTCCAATGTTTGACGTCACAAACCTCCATTCCATGACTTCATACACCTCCATTCTATGACTTCACACACATCCATTCTTTGACCTCACACACCTCCATTTTGACTTCACACACCTCCAGTCTGTGACTTCACACACCTGCATTTGTGACTTCACACACCACAATTGTGACTTCACACATGTCCATTCTTTGACTTCACACACCTCCATTTTGACTTCACACACCTCCATTTTGTGACTTCACACACCTCCATTCTATGACTTCACACACCTCCCTTCTATGACTTCACACACCTACATTGTGACTTCAAACACCTACGTTCTATCAGTTCACACACCTGCATTGTGACTTCACACACCTCCATTCTATGACTTCACACACCTCCATTCTGAATTGACACACCTCCATTCTGACTTCACACACCTCAATTCTGTGACTTCACACACCTCCATTCTATGATTTCCCACACCTCCATTCTTTGACTTCACACACCTCCATTCTATGACTTCACATACCTCCTTTCTGAGTTCACACACCTCCATTCATTGACTTCACAAACCTCCAATCTGACTTCACACACCTCAATTCTATGACTCCACACACCTCCATTCTGTGATTTCAAAAACCACAATTCTATGACTTCACACACCTCCATTGTGACTTCACATACCTCCATTCTAAGAGTTCCCACACCTCCAATCTGACTTCACACACCTCCAATCTGACTTCACACACCTCCATTCTATGAATTCCCACAGCTCCATTCTGACTTAACACACCTCCATTCTATGACTTCGCATACCTCTATTCTGACTTCATACACCTCCATTCTGTGACTTCACACACCTCCATTCTATGACTTCAAACACCTCCATTCTGTGACTTCACACACCTCAACTCTGTCACTTTACACACCTCCATTCTGTGACTTCTCACACCTCCATTCTGTGATTTCACACACCTCCATTCTATGACTTCACACACCTCCATTCTTTGACTTCACACACCTCCATTCTATGACTTCACACACCTCCATTGTGACTTCACACATCGCCGTTCTGTGACTTCACACACCTCCCTACTGTGACTTGACACACCTCCATTTTATGACTTCACTCACCTCCATTCTATGACTTCACACATCTCCATTCTGTAATTTCACACGCTTCCAATGTTTGACGTCACAAACCTCCATTCCATGACTTCACACACCTCCATTCTGTGACTTCACACACCTGCATTTGTGACTTCACACACCACAATTGTGACTTCACACACGTCCATTCTTTGACTTCACACACCTCCATTCTATGACTTCACATACCTCCTTTCTGAATTCACACACCTCCATTCATTGACTTCACACACCTCCAATCTGACTTCACACACCTCCATTCTATGACTTCACACACCTCCATTCTTTGACTTCACACACCTCCATTCTATGACTTCACACACCTCAATAGTGACTTCAACCATCGCCGTTCTGTGACTTCACACACCTCCCTTCTGTGACTGGACACACCTCCATTTTATGACTTCACTCACGTCCATTCTATGACTTCACACACCTCCATTCTGTAATTTCACACGCTTCCAATGTTTGACGTCACAAACCTCCATTCCATGACTTCATACACCTCCATTCTATGACTTCACACACATCCATTCTTTGACTTCACACACCTCCATTTTGACTTCACACACCTCCATTCTGTGACTTCACACACCTGTATTTGTGACTTCACACACCACAATTGTGACTTCACACACGTCCATTCTTTGACTTCACACACCTCCATTTTGACTTCACACACCTCCATTTTGTGACTTCACACACCTCCATTCTATGACTTCACACACCTCCATTCTATGACTTCACACACCTACATTGTGACTTCAAAGACCTACGTTCTATCAGTTCAGAGACCTGCATTGTGACTTCACACACTTCCATTCTATGACTTCACACACCTCCATTCTGAATTCACACACCTCCATTCTGACTTCACACACCTCAATTCTGTGACTTCACACACCTCCATTCTATGATTTCCCATACCTCCATTCTTTGACTTCACACACCTCCATTCTATGACTTCACATACCTCCTTTCTGAGTTCACACACCTCCATTCATTGACTTCACACAACTCCAATCTGACTTCTCACACCTCCATTCTATGACTCCACAAACCTCCATTCTGTGATTTCAAAAACCACAATTCTATGACTTCACACACCTCCATTGTGACTTCACATACCTCCATTCTAAGAGTTCCCACACCTCCAATCTGACTTCACACACCTCCAATCTGACTTCACACACCTCCATTCTATGAATTCCCACAGCTCCATTCTGACTTAACACACCTCCATTCTATGACTTCGCATACCTCTATTCTGACTTCATACACCTCCATTCTGTGACTTCACACACCTCCATTCTATGACTTCAAACACCTCCATTCTGTGACTTCACACACCTCAACTCTGTCACTTTACACACCTCCATTCTGTGACTTCTCACACCTCCATTCTGTGATTTCACACACCTCCATTCTTTGACTTCACACACCTCCATTCTTTGACTTCACACACCTCCATTCTATGACTTCACACACCTCCATTGTGACTTCACACATCGCCGTTCTGTGACTTCACACACCTCCCTACTGTGACTTGACACACCTCCATTTTATGACTTCACTCACCTCCATTCTATGACTTCACACATCTCCATTCTGTAATTTCACACGCTTCCAATGTTTGACGTCACAAACCTCCATTCCATGACTTCACACACCTCCATTCTGTGACTTCACACACCTGCATTTGTGACTTCACACACCACAATTGTGACTTCACACACGTCCATTCTTTGACTTCACACACCTCCATTCTGTGACTTCACATACCTCCTTTCTGAATTCACACACCTCCATTCATTGACTTCACACACCTCCAATCTGACTTCACACACCTCCATTCTATGACTTCACACACCTCCATTCTTTGACTTCACACACCTCCATTCTATGACTTCACACACCTCAATAGTGACTTCAACCATCGCCGTTCTGTGACTTCACACACCTCCCTTCTGTGACTGGACACACCTCCATTTTATGACTTCACTCACGTCCATTCTATGACTTCACACACCTCCATTCTGTAATTTCACACGCTTCCAATGTTTGACGTCACAAACCTCCATTCCATGACTTCATACACCTCCATTCTATGACTTCACACACATCCATTCTTTGACCTCACACACCTCCATTTTGACTTCACACACCTCCATTCTGTGACTTCACACACCTGTATTTGTGACTTCACACACCACAATTGTGACTTCACACACGTCCATTCTTTGACTTCACACACCTCCATTTTGACTTCACACACCTCCATTTTGTGACTTCACACACCTCCATTCTATGACTTCACACACCTCCATTCTATGACTTCACACACCTACATTGTGACTTCAAAGACCTACGTTCTATCAGTTCAGAGACCTGCATTGTGACTTCACACACTTCCATTCTATGACTTCACACACCTCCATTCTGAATTCACACACCTCCATTCTGACTTCACACACCTCAATTCTGTGACTTCACACACCTCCATTCTATGATTTCCCATACCTCCATTCTTTGACTTCACACACCTCCATTCTATGACTTCACATACCTCCTTTCTGAGTTCACACACCTCCATTCATTGACTTCACACAACTCCAATCTGACTTCTCACACCTCCATTCTATGACTCCACAAACCTCCATTCTGTGATTTCAAAAACCACAATTCTATGACTTCACGCACCTCCATTGTGACTTCACATACCTCCATTCTAAGAGTTCACACAACTCCAATCTGAATTCACACACCTCCATTCTATGAATTCCCACAGCTCCATTCTGACTTAACACACCTCCATTCTATGACTTCGAATACCTCTATTCTGACTTCATACACCTCCATTCTGTGACTTCACACACCTCCATTCTATGACTTCAAACACCTCCATTCTGTGACTTCACACACCTCAACTCTGTCACTTTACACACCTGCATTCTGTGACTTCTCACACCTCCATTCTTTTACTGCATACACCTCCATTCGATGACTTCACACACCTCCATTGTGACTTCACACATCGCCGTTTTGTGACTTCACACACCTCCCTTCTGTGACTTGACACACCTCCATTTTATGACTTCACACACCTCCATTCTATGACTTCACAAACCTCCATTCTGTAATTTCACACGCTTCCAATGTTTGACGTCACAAACCTCCATTCCATGACTTCATACACCTCCATTCTATGACTTCACACACATCCATTCCTTGACCTCACACACCTCCATTATGACTTCACACACCTCCATTCTGTGACTTCACACACCTGCATTTGTGACTTCAAACACCACAATTGTGACTTCACACACGTCCATTCTTTGACTTCACACACCTCAATTTTGACTTCACACACCTCCATTCTGTGACTTCACAAACCTCCATTCTATGACTTCAAACACCTCCATTCTGTGACTTCACACACCTCAACCCTGTCACTTTACACACCTCCATTCTGTGACTTCTCACACCTCCATTCTGTGATTTCACACACCTCCATTCTATGACTTCACACACCTCCATTCTTTGACTTCACACACCTCCATTCTGTGACTTCACACACCTCCATTGTGACTTCACACATCTCCGTTCTGTGACTTCACACACCTCCCTTCTGTGACTTGACACACCTCGATTCTATGACTTCACACACCTCCATTCTATGACTTCACACACCTCCATTCTGTAATTTCACACACTTCCAATGTTTGATTTCACAAAACTCCATTCTTTGACTTCACACACCTCCATTATTTGACTTCACACACCTCCATTTTGACATCACACACCTCCATTCTGTGACTTCACACTCCTCCATTTGTGACTTCACACACCACAATTTTGACTTCACACACCTCCATTCTTTGACTTCACACACCTCCATTCTTTGACTTCACACACCTCCATTTTGACTTCACACACCTCCATTCTGTGATTTCACACACCTCCATTCTGTGACTTCACACACCTCCATTGTTTGACTATACACAACTCCATTCTTTGACTTCACACACCTCCATTCCATGACATCACACACCTCCATTCTATGAGCTCACATACCTCCATTCTATGAGTTCACACACCTCAATTTTGACTTCACACACCTCCATTCAATGACTTCACACACCTTCATTCTTACTTCAGAAACATCCATTCTATGACTTCACACACCTCCATTATATGATTTCAAAAACCACCATTCTATGACTTCACACCCCTCCATTTTGACTTCACACACATCCATTCAATGAGTTCACACACCTCCATTCTGACTTCACACACCTCCTTTCTATGACTTCGCACACCTCTATTCTGACTTCACACACCTCCATCCTGTGACTTCACACACCTCCATTCTCTGACTTCACATACCTCCATTCTGTGACTTCACACACCTCCACTCTGTGCCTTTACACACCTCCATTCTGTGTCTTCACACACCTCCATCCTGTGATTTCACACACCTCCATTCTATGACTTCACACAACTCCATTCTATGACTTCACACACCTCCATTCTATGACTTCATACACTTCTAGTCTGTGACTAGACACACCTCCATTCTATGACTTCACACATCTGCATTCTGACTTCACACACCTCCATTCTATGACTTCACACCTCCATTCTCTGACTTCACACATCTCCATTCTGACTGCACACACCTCCAATCTATGACTTAACACATCTCCCTTCTATGACTTCACACACCTCCATTCTGTAAATTCACACACTTCCAATGTTTGACTTCACAAACCTCCATTCCATGATGTCATACACATCCATTCTATGACTTCACACAACTCCTTTCTTTGACTTCACAAAATTCAATTTTGATTTCACACACCTCCACTCTGTGACTTCACACACCTCCATTTGTGACTTCACACATCACAATTTTGACTTCACACACCTCCATTCTGTGACTTCACACACCTCCATTCTGACTTCACACACCTCCATTCTATGACTTCACACACTTCCATTCTAAGACTTCACACACCTCCATTCTGTGACTTCACACACCTCCACTCTGAGTTCACACACCTAGATTCTGTGTCTTCACACACCTCCATTCTGTGACTTCACACACCTCGTTATATGACTTCACACCCCTCCATTCTGTGACCTCACACACCTCAAATCTGAGTTCACACCCCTCCATAGTGTGACTTCACACACCTCCATTCTGTGACTTCACACACCCCCATTCTATGACTTCACACACCTCCATTCTATGACTTCACACACCTCCATTCTATGCCTTTACACACCTCCATTCTGTGACTGCACACACCTCCATTCTATGACATCACACACCTCCATTCTGTGACTTCACACACCTCCATTCTATGACTTCACACACCTCCATTCTATGACTTCAGAAACCTACATTGTGACTTCAGACACCTCCATTCTATGAGTTCACACACCTGCATTGTGTCTTCACACACCTCCATTCTCTGACTTCACACACCTCCATTCTGGCTTCACACACCTCCATTCTGACTTCACACACCTCAATTCTGTGACTTCACACACCTCCATTCTATGATTTCACACACCTCCATTCTATGACTTCACAGACCTCCATTCTATGACTTCACACACCTCCTTTCTGAGTTCACACACATCCATTCTGTGACTTCACACACCTCCATTGTGACTTAATACACCTCCATTCTATGAGTTCACACACCTCCATTCTGACTTCACACACTTCCATTCTATGACTTCACACAGCTCCATTCTGACTTCACACACCTCCATTCTATGACTTCGCACAACTCTATTCTGACTTCACACAACTGCATTCTGTGACTTCACACACCTCCATTCTATGACTTCACACACCTCCATTCTGTGACTTCACACACCTCCACTCTGTGACTTTACACACCTCCATTCTGTGACTTCACACACCTCCATTCTGTGATTTCACACACAATCCATTGTATGACTTCACAAACCTCCATTCTTTGATTTTACACACCTCCATTCTATGACTTCACACACCTGCATTGTGACTTCATACAACTCCATTCTGTGAATTCACACACCTCCTTTCTGTGACTTCACACACCTCCATACTATGACTTCCACACACCTTCAATCTATGACTTCACAACCTCCATTCTATGACTTCACACACTTCCAATCTATGACTTCACAAACCTCCATTCTATGACTTCACAAACCTGCAATCTGACTTCACACACCTCCATTATCTGACTTCACACACCTCCATTCTGTGACTTAACACAACGGCATTTGTGACTTTACCCACCACAATTTTGACTTCACACACGTCCAGTCTTTGACTTCACACACCTCCTTTTTGACTTCACACACTTCCATTCTGTGGCTTCACACACCTCCATTCTGTGACTTCACACACCTACATTGTTTGACTTCACACACCTCCATTTTGACTTCACACACCTCCATTCTATGACTTCACACACCTTCATTCTTACTTCGGAAACATCCATTCTATGACTTCACAAACCTCCCTTCTGTGAATTCACACACCTCCATTCTGGGTTCACACACCTCCATTCTGTGATTTCACACACCTCCATTCTATGACTTCACACATCTCCATTCTGACTTCACACACTTCCATTTTGACTTCAAAGACCTCATTTCTGTGACTTCACACACCTCCATTCTATGATTTCACACACCTCCATTCTATGACTTCACACACCTCCATTCTATGACTTCACACACCTCCTTTCTGAGTTGACACACTTCCATTCTGTGACTTCACACACCTCCAATCTGACCTCACACACCTCCATTCTATGACTTCACACACCTCCATTCTATGACTTCACACACCTCCATTCTCTGACTTCACACACCTCCATTCTATGAATTCACACAGCTCCATTCTTTGACTTCACACACCTCCATTCTGTGACTTCCCACACCTCCATTCTGAGAATTCACACACCTCCACTCTGTGACTTTACACACCTCCACTCTGTGACTACACACACCTCCATTTGTGATTTCACACACCTCCATTCTATGACTTCACACACCTCCATTCTATGACTTCACACATCTCCATTCTATGAATTCACACACCTCCATTGTGACTTCACAGAACTCTATTCTGTGACTTCACACACCTCTATTCTATGACTTCACACCTCCATTCTATGACTTCACATCTCCATTCTATGACTTCACACCCCAAAATTTATGACGTCACACACTTCCATTCTGTGACTTCACACACCTCCATTCTGACATCACACACCTACATTCTATGACTTCACACACTTCCATTCTATGACTTCACACACCTCCATTCTGTGACTTCACTCACCTCCATTGTGAGTTCACACACCTCCATTCTGTGACTTCACACACCTTGATTCTCTGACTTCACACACCTCCATTCTACGATTTCAAACACCTCCATTCTGTGACTTCACACATCTCCATTCTATGATTTCACACGCCTCCATTCTGTAACTTCACACACTTCCATTTTGAATTCACACACCTCCATTCTGTAACTTCACAATCCTCCACTCTGAATTCACACACCTCCATTCTGTGTCTTCACACACCTCCATTCTGTGACTTCACACACCTCGTTATATGACTTCACACACCTCCATTCTGTGACCTCACACACCTCAAATCTGAGTTCACACCCCTCCATAGTGTGACTTCACACACCTCCATTCTGTGACTTCACACACCCCCATTCTAAGACTTCACACACCTCCATTCTATGGATTCACACACCTCCATTCCATGCCTTTACACACCTCCATTCTGTGACTGCACACACCTCCATTCTATGACATCACACACCTCCATTCTGTGACTTCACACACCTCCATTCTATGACTTCACACACCTCCATTCTATGACTTCAGAAACCTACATTTTGACTTCACACAACTCCATTCTATGAGTTCACACACCTGCATTGTGACTTCACACACCTCCATTCTCTGACTTCACACACCTCCATTCTGACTTCACACACCTCCATTCTGACTTCACACACCTCAATTCTGTGACTTCACACACCTCCATTCTATGATTTCACACACCTCCATTCTATGACTTCACAGACCTCCATTCTATGACTTCACACACCTCCTTTCTGAGTTCACACACATCCATTCTGTGACTTCACACACCTCCATTGTGACTTCATACACCTCCATTCTATGAGTTCACACACCTCCATTCTGACTTCACACACCTCCATCTATGACTTCGCACACCTCTATTCTGACTTCACACAACTGCATTCTGTGACTTCACACACCTCCATTCTATGACTTCACACACCTCCATTCTGTGACTTCACACACCTCCATTCTGTGATTTCACACACCTCCATTCTGTGACTTCACACACCTCCATTCTGTGATTTCACACACAATCCATTGTATGACTTCACAAACCTCCATTCTTTGATTTCATACACCTCCATTCTATGACTTCACACACCTGCATTGTGACTTCATACAACTCCATTCTGTGAATTCACACACCTCCTTTCTGTGACTTCATACACCTCCATACTAAGACTTCCACACACCTTCAATCTATGACTTCACAACCTCCATTCTATGAATTCACACACTTCCAATCTATGACTTCACAAACCTCCATTCTATGACTTCACAAACCTGCAAACTGACTTCACACACCTCCATTATCTGACTTCACACACCTCCATTCTATGACTTCACACACCTCCATTCTATAAATTCACACGCTTCCAATGTTTGACTTTACAAACCTCCATTCCATGACTTCATACACCTCCATTCTATGACTTCACACACATTCATTCTTTGCCCTCACACACCTCCATTTTGACTTCACACACCTCCATTCTGTGACTTCACACACCTGCATTTGTGACTTTACACACCACAATTTTGACTTCACACACGTCCAGTCTTTGACTTCACACACCTCCTTTTTGACTTCACACACTTCCATTCTGTGACTTCACACACCTCCATTCTGTGACTTCACACATCTACATTGTTTGACTTCACACACCTCCATTTTGACTTCACACACCTCCATTCTATGACTTCACACACCTTCATTCTTACTTCGGAAACGTCCATTCTATGACTTCACAAACCTCCCTTCTGTGAATTCACACACCTCCATTCTGGGTTCACACACCTCCATTCTGTGATTTCACACACCTCCATTCTATGACATTACACACCTCCATGTGTGGCTTCACACACCTCCATTCTATGACTTCACACTCCTCCATTCTATGAGTTCAAACACCTCAATTCTGTGACTTCACACACCTCCATTCTATGACTTCACACACCTCCATTCTGACTTCACACACTTCCATTTTGACTTCAAAGACCTCATTTCTGTGACTTCACACACCTCCATTCTATGATTTCACACACCTCCATTCGATGACTTCAAACACCTCCATTCTATGACTTCACACACCTCCTTTCTGAGTTGACACACTTCCATCCTGTGACTTCACACACCTCCAATCTGACCTCACACACCTCCATTCTATGACTTCACACACCTCCATTCTATGACTTCACACACATCCATTCTCTGACTTCACACACCTGCATTCTATGAATTCACACACCTCCATTCTTTGACTTCACACACCTCCATTCTGTGACTTCCCACACCTCCATCCTGAGAATTCACACACCTCCACTCTGTGACTTTACACACCTCCACTCTATGACTACACACACCTCCATTTGTGATTTCACACACCTCCATTCTATGACTTCACATACCTCCATTCTATGACTTCACACATCTCCATTCTATGAATTCACACACCTCCATTGTGACTTCACACAACTCTATTCTGTGACTTCACACACATGACTTCTGTGACTTCACACACCTCCATTCTATGACTTCACACCTCCATTCTATGACTTCACATCTCCATTCTATGACTTCACACACCAAAATTTATGACGTCACACACCTCTATTCTGTGACTTCACACACCTCCATTCCGACATCACACACCTACATTCTATGACTTCACACACTTCCATTCTATGACTTCACACACCTCCATTCTGTGACTTCACTCACCTCCATTGTGAGTTCACACACCTCCATTCTGTGACTTCACACACCTTGATTCTCTGACTTCACACACCTCCATTCTACGATTTCAAACACCTCCATTCTGTGACTTCACACATCTCCATTCTATGATTTCACACACCTCCATTCTGTAACTTCACACACTTCCATTTTGAGTTCACACACCTCCATTCTCTGACTTCACACACCTCCAATATATGAATTCACACACCTCCATTTTGTGACTTCACACACCTCCATTCTATGACTTCACACACCTCCATTCTATGACTTCACACACCTGTATTGTGACTTCACACACCTCCATTCTCTGACTTCACACACCTCCATTCTGAATTCACACATCTCCATTCTGACTTCACCCACCTCAATTCTGTGACTTCACACACCTCCATTCTGTGACTTCACATACCTCCAATCTGACTTCACACACCTCCATTCTATGACTTCACACACCTCCATTCTGTGACTTCAAAAACCACCATTCTATGACTTCACACATCTCCATTGTGACTTCACACACCTCCATTCTATGAGTTCACACAGCTCCATTCTGACTTCACACACCTCCATTCTATGACTTCGTACACCTCTATTCTGACTTCACACCCCTCCATTCTGTGACTTCACATACCTCCATTCTTTGACTTCACACCCCTCCATTCTGTGACTTCACATACCTCCATTCTTTGACTTCACTCCCCTCCATTCTGTGCCTTCACACACCTCCACTCTGTGACTTTACACACCTCCATTCTGTGACTTCACACACCTCCCTTCTGTGACTTCACACACCTCCATTCTATGACTTCACACACCTCCATTCTAAGTCTTCACACACCTCCATTCTATGACTTCACACACTTCCATTGTTTGACATCATACACCTCCATTTTTTGACTTCACACACCTCTGTTCCATGAATTCACACACCTTAATTCTTACTTCAGCAACATCCATTCTATGACTTCACAAACCTCCCTTCTGTGAATTCACACACCTCCATTCTGAGTTCACACACCTCCAATCTGTGACTTCACACACCTCCATTCTGTGACTTCACACACCTCCATTCTATGACTTCACACAACTCCATTCTATGACTTCACACACCTCCATTCTGCCTTCACAGACTTCCATTTGACTTCAAACACCTCATTGCTGTGACTTCACACACCTCCATTCTATGATTTCACACACCTCCATTCTATGACTTCAAACACCTCCATTCTATGACTTCACACACCTCCTTTCTGAGTTGACACACCTCCATTCTGTTACTTCACACCCCTCCAATCTGACTTCACACACCTCCATTCTATGACTTCACACACCTGCATTCTCTGACTTCAAAAACCAACATTCTATGACTTAAGACACCTCCATTCTATGACTTCACACACCTCCTTTCTGAGTTGACACACTTCCATTCTGTGACTTCACACACCTCCAATCTGACCTCACACACCTCCATTCTATGACTTCACACACCTCCATTCTATGACTTCACACACCTCCATTCTCTGACTTCACACACCTCCATTCTATGACTTCACACACCTGTATTGTGACTTCACACACCTCCATTCTCTGACTTCACACACCTCCATTCTGAATTCACACATCTCCATTCTGACTTCACACACCTCAATTCTGTGACTTCACACACCTCCATTCTGTGACTTCACATACCTCCAATCTGACTTCACACACCTCCATTCTATGACTTCACACACCTCCATTCTGTGACTTCAAAAACCACCATTCTATGACTTCACACATCTCCATTGTGACTTCACACACCTCCATTCTATGAGTTCACACAGCTCCATTCTGACTTCACACACCTCCATTCTATGACTTCGTACACCTCTATTCTGACTTCACACCCCTCCATTCTGTGACTTCACATACCTCCATTCTTTGACTTCACACCCCTCCATTCTGTGACTTCACATACCTCCATTCTTTGACTTCACTCCCCTCCATTCTGTGCCTTCACACACCTCCACTCTGTGACTTTACACACCTCCATTCTGTGACTTCACACACCTCCCTTCTGTGACTTCACACACCTCCATTCTATGACTTCACACACCTCCATTCTAAGTCTTCACACACCTCCATTCTATGACTTCACACACTTCCATTGTTTGACATCATACACCTCCATTTTTTGACTTCACACACCTCTGTTCCATGAATTCACACACCTTAATTCTTACTTCAGCAACATCCATTCTATGACTTCACAAACCTCCCTTCTGTGAATTCACACACCTTCATTCTTACTTCAGCAACATCCATTCTATGACTTCACACACCTCCATTCTATGACTTCACAAACCTCCATTCTGTGACTTCACACACATCCATTCTGGGTTCACACATCTCCATTCTGTGACTTCATACACCTCGATTCTGACTTCACACACCTCCATTCTGTGACTTCACATACCTCCACTCTGAGTTCACACACCTCCATTCTGTGTCTTCACACACCTCCATTCTGTGACTTCACACACCTCCATTCTGTGACTTCACACACCTCCATTCTATGACATAACACACACCTCCATTCTGTGACTTCACACACCTCCATTCTATGAATTCACACACCTCCAATCTATGACTTCAGAAACCTACATTGCTACTTCACACACCTACATTCTATTAGTTCACACACCTGCATTGTGACTTCACACACCTCCATTATCTGACTTCACACACCTCCATTCTGACTTCACACACCTCCATTCTGACTTCACACACCTCCATTCTATGACATCACACACCTCCATTCTGACTTCACACACTTCAATTCTATGACTTCACACAGCTCCATTCTCACTTCACGCTCCTCCATTCTATGACTTCTCACACCTCTGTTCTGACTTCACACACCTGCATTCTGTGACTTCACACACCTCCATTCTATGACTTCACAAACCTCCATTCTGTGACTTCACACACCTCCATTCTGTGACTTTACACACCTCCATTCTGTGACTTCACACACCTCCATTCTGTGATTTCACACACAATCCATTCTATGACTTCACAAACCTCCCTTCTGTGAATTCGTATCTCCATTCTGGGTTCACACACCTCCATTCTGTGACTTCACACACCTCCATTCTGTGACTTCACACACCTCCATTCTATGACTTCACACACCTCCATCTGTGACTTCACACACCTCCATTCTGACTTCACATACTTCCATTTTGACTTCAAACACCTCCATTCTGTGAATTCACACACCTCCATTCTGTGACTTCACACACCTCCATTCTATGACTTCACACACCTCCATTCTATGACTTCACACACCTCCATTCTGACTTCACATACTTCCATTTTGACTTCAAACACCTCATTTCTGTGACTTCACACACCTCCATTCTATGATTTCACACACCTCCATTCTATGACTTCACACACCTCCATTCGATGACTTCACACACCTCCTTTCTGAGTTGACACACTTCCATTCTGTGACTTCACACACCTCCAATCTGACCTCACACACCTCCATTCTATGACTTCACACACCTCCATTCTCTGACTTCAAAAACCAACATTCTATGACTTCAAACACCTCCATTCTATGACTTCACACACCTCCATTCTGAGACTTCACACACCTCCGTTCTGTGACTTTACACACCTCCACTCTGTGACTACATACACTTCCATTCTGTGATTTCACACACCTCCATTCTTTGACTTCACACACCTCCATTCTATGAATTCACACACCTCCATTATGACTTCACACAACTCTATTCTGTGACTTCACACACCTGCCTTCTGTGACTTCACACACCTCCATTCTATGACTTCACACCTCCATTCTATGGCTTCACACCTCCATTCTATGACTTCACACACCAACATTTATGACGTCACACACCTCCATTCTGTGACTTCACACACCTCCATTCTGAGTTCACACACCTCCATTCTGTGACTTCACAATCCTCCATTATATGACTTCACACACCTCCATTTTGTGACTTCACAGACCTCCATTGTATGACTTCACACACCTCCATTCTATCACTTCACACCCCTACATTGTGACTTCACACACCTACGTTCTATCAGTTCACACACCTGCATTGTGACTTCACAAACCTCCATTCTCTGACTTCACACACCTCCATTCTGAATTCACACACCTCCATTCTGACTTCAAACACCTCCATTCTGTGACTTCACACACCTCCATTCTGTGACTTTACACACCTCCATTCTGTGACTTCACACACCTCCATTCTGTGATTTCACACACAATCCATTCTATGACTTCACAAACCTCCCTTCTGTGAATTCGTATCTCCATTCTGGGTTCACACACCTCCATTCTGTGACTTCACACACCTCCATTCTGTGACTTCACACACCTCCATTCTATGACTTCACACACCTCCATCTGTGACTTCACACACCTCCATTCTGACTTCACATACTTCCATTTTGACTTCAAACACCTCCATTCTGTGAATTCACACACCTCCATTCTGTGACTTCACACACCTCCATTCTATGACTTCACACACCTCCATTCTATGACTTCACACACCTCCATTCTGACTTCACATACTTCCATTTTGACTTCAAACACCTCATTTCTGTGACTTCACACACCTCCATTCTATGATTTCACACACCTCCATTCTATGACTTCACACACCTCCATTCGATGACTTCACACACCTCCTTTCAGAGTTGACACACTTCCATTCTGTGACTTCACACACCTCCAATCTGACCTCACACACCTCCATTCTATGACTTCACACACCTCCATTCTCTGACTTCAAAAACCAACATTCTATGACTTCAAACACCTCCATTCTATGACTTCACACACCTCCATTCTGAGACTTCACACACCTCCGTTCTGTGACTTTACACACCTCCACTCTGTGACTACATACACTTCCATTCTGTGATTTCACACACCTCCATTCTTTGACTTCACACACCTCCATTCTATGAATTCACACACCTCCATTATGACTTCACACAACTCTATTCTGTGACTTCACACACCTGCCTTCTGTGACTTCACACACCTCCATTCTATGACTTCACACCTCCATTCTCTGACTTCACACACCTCCATTTTATCACTTCACACCCCTAAATTGTGACTTCACACACCTACGTTCTATCAGTTCACACACCTGCATTGTGACTTCACAAACCTCCATTCTCTGACTTCACACACCTCCATTCTGAATTCACACACCTCCATTCTGACTTCAAACACCTCAATTCTGTGACTTCACACACCTCCGTTCTATGACTTCACATACCTCATTTCTGAGTTGACACACCTCCATTCTATGACTTCACATACCTCCAATCTGACTTCACACACCTCCATTCTATGACTTCACACACCTCCATTCTGTGACTTCAGAAACCACCATTCTATGACTTCGCACATCTCCATTGTGACTTCACACACCTCCATTCTATGAGTTCACACAGCTCCATTCTGACTTCACACACCTCCATTCTATGACTTCGCAAACCTCTATTCTGATTTCACACCCCTCCATTCTGTGACTTCACATACCTCCATTCTTTGCCTTCACACCCATACATTCTGTGCCTTCACACACCTTAAATCTGAGTTCACACACCTCCATACTGTTACTTCACACACCTCCATTCTTTGACTTCACACACCTCCATTCTATGACTTCACACACCTCCATTCTATGACTTCACACACCTCCATTTTATGCCTTCACACACCTCCATTCTGTGACTTCACACACCTCTATTCTATGACATCACACGCCTCCATTCTGTGACTTCACACACCTCCATTCTATGACTTCACACACCTCCATTCTATGACTTCAGAAACCTACATTGTTACTTCATACACCTCCATTCTGTGACTTCACACACCTCCATTGTTTGCCTTCACAAACCTCCATTTTCACTACACACACCTCCATCCTATGTCTTCACACACATTCATTCTTACTGCAGAAATATCCATTCTATGACTTCACAAACCTCCCTTCTGTGAATTCACACACCTCCATTCTGAGTTCACACACCTCCAATCTGTGACTTCACACACCTCCATTCTGTGACTTCACACACCTCCATTCTATGACTTCACACAACTCCATTCTATGACTTCACACACCTCCATTCTGCCTTCACAGACTTCCATTTGACTTCAAACACCTCATTGCTGTGACTTCACACACCTCCATTCTATGATTTCACACACCTCCATTCTATGACTTCAAACACCTCCATTCTATGACTTCACACACCTCCTTTCTGAGTTGACACACCTCCATTCTGTTACTTCACACCCCTCCAATCTGACTTCACACACCTCCATTCTATGACTTCACACACCTGCATTCTCTGACTTCAAAAACCAACATTCTATGACTTAAGACACCTCCATTCTATGACTTCACACACCTCCTTTCTGAGTTGACACACTTCCATTCTGTGACTTCACACACCTCCAATCTGACCTCACACACCTCCATTCTATGACTTCACACACCTCCATTCTATGACTTCACACACCTCCATTCTCTGACTTCACACACCTCCATTCTATGACTTCACACACCTGTATTGTGACTTCACACACCTCCATTCTCTGACTTCACACACCTCCATTCTGAATTCACACATCTCCATTCTGACTTCACACACCTCAATTCTGTGACTTCACACACCTCCATTCTGTGACTTCACATACCTCCAATCTGACTTCACACACCTCCATTCTATGACTTCACACACCTCCATTCTGTGACTTCAAAAACCACCATTCTATGACTTCACACATCTCCATTGTGACTTCACACACCTCCATTCTATGAGTTCACACAGCTCCATTCTGACTTCACACACCTCCATTCTATGACTTCGTACACCTCTATTCTGACTTCACACCCCTCCATTCTGTGACTTCACATACCTCCATTCTTTGACTTCACACCCCTCCATTCTGTGACTTCACATACCTCCATTCTTTGACTTCACTCCCCTCCATTCTGTGCCTTCACACACCTCCACTCTGTGACTTTACACACCTCCATTCTGTGACTTCACACACCTCCCTTCTGTGACTTCACACACCTCCATTCTATGACTTCACACACCTCCATTCTAAGTCTTCACACACCTCCATTCTATGACTTCACACACTTCCATTGTTTGACATCATACACCTCCATTTTTTGACTTCACACACCTCTGTTCCATGAATTCACACACCTTAATTCTTACTTCAGCAACATCCATTCTATGACTTCACAAACCTCCCTTCTGTGAATTCACACACCTTCATTCTTACTTCAGCAACATCCATTCTATGACTTCACACACCTCCATTCTATGACTTCACAAACCTCCATTCTGTGACTTCACACACATCCATTCTGGGTTCACACATCTCCATTCTGTGACTTCATACACCTCGATTCTGACTTCACACACCTCCATTCTGTGACTTCACATACCTCCACTCTGAGTTCACACACCTCCATTCTGTGTCTTCACACACCTCCATTCTGTGACTTCACACACCTCCATTCTGTGACTTCACACACCTCCATTCTATGACATAACACACACCTCCATTCTGTGACTTCACACACCTCCATTCTATGAATTCACACACCTCCAATCTATGACTTCAGAAACCTACATTGCTACTTCACACACCTACATTCTATTAGTTCACACACCTGCATTGTGACTTCACACACCTCCATTATCTGACTTCACACACCTCCATTCTGACTTCACACACCTCCATTCTGACTTCACACACCTCCATTCTATGACATCACACACCTCCATTCTGACTTCACACACTTCAATTCTATGACTTCACACAGCTCCATTCTCACTTCACGCTCCTCCATTCTATGACTTCTCACACCTCTGTTCTGACTTCACACACCTGCATTCTGTGACTTCACACACCTCCATTCTATGACTTCACAAACCTCCATTCTGTGACTTCACACACCTCCATTCTGTGACTTTACACACCTCCATTCTGTGACTTCACACACCTCCATTCTGTGATTTCACACACAATCCATTCTATGACTTCACAAACCTCCCTTCTGTGAATTCGTATCTCCATTCTGGGTTCACACACCTCCATTCTGTGACTTCACACACCTCCATTCTGTGACTTCACACACCTCCATTCTATGACTTCACACACCTCCATCTGTGACTTCACACACCTCCATTCTGACTTCACATACTTCCATTTTGACTTCAAACACCTCCATTCTGTGAATTCACACACCTCCATTCTGTGACTTCACACACCTCCATTCTATGACTTCACACACCTCCATTCTATGACTTCACACACCTCCATTCTGACTTCACATACTTCCATTTTGACTTCAAACACCTCATTTCTGTGACTTCACACACCTCCATTCTATGATTTCACACACCTCCATTCTATGACTTCACACACCTCCATTCGATGACTTCACACACCTCCTTTCTGAGTTGACACACTTCCATTCTGTGACTTCACACACCTCCAATCTGACCTCACACACCTCCATTCTATGACTTCACACACCTCCATTCTCTGACTTCAAAAACCAACATTCTATGACTTCAAACACCTCCATTCTATGACTTCACACACCTCCATTCTGAGACTTCACACACCTCCGTTCTGTGACTTTACACACCTCCACTCTGTGACTACATACACTTCCATTCTGTGATTTCACACACCTCCATTCTTTGACTTCACACACCTCCATTCTATGAATTCACACACCTCCATTATGACTTCACACAACTCTATTCTGTGACTTCACACACCTGCCTTCTGTGACTTCACACACCTCCATTCTATGACTTCACACCTCCATTCTATGGCTTCACACCTCCATTCTATGACTTCACACACCAACATTTATGACGTCACACACCTCCATTCTGTGACTTCACACACCTCCATTCTGAGTTCACACACCTCCATTCTGTGACTTCACAATCCTCCATTATATGACTTCACACACCTCCATTTTGTGACTTCACAGACCTCCATTGTATGACTTCACACACCTCCATTCTATCACTTCACACCCCTACATTGTGACTTCACACACCTACGTTCTATCAGTTCACACACCTGCATTGTGACTTCACAAACCTCCATTCTCTGACTTCACACACCTCCATTCTGAATTCACACACCTCCATTCTGACTTCAAACACCTCCATTCTGTGACTTCACACACCTCCATTCTGTGACTTTACACACCTCCATTCTGTGACTTCACACACCTCCATTCTGTGATTTCACACACAATCCATTCTATGACTTCACAAACCTCCCTTCTGTGAATTCGTATCTCCATTCTGGGTTCACACACCTCCATTCTGTGACTTCACACACCTCCATTCTGTGACTTCACACACCTCCATTCTATGACTTCACACACCTCCATCTGTGACTTCACACACCTCCATTCTGACTTCACATACTTCCATTTTGACTTCAAACACCTCCATTCTGTGAATTCACACACCTCCATTCTGTGACTTCACACACCTCCATTCTATGACTTCACACACCTCCATTCTATGACTTCACACACCTCCATTCTGACTTCACATACTTCCATTTTGACTTCAAACACCTCATTTCTGTGACTTCACACACCTCCATTCTATGATTTCACACACCTCCATTCTATGACTTCACACACCTCCATTCGATGACTTCACACACCTCCTTTCAGAGTTGACACACTTCCATTCTGTGACTTCACACACCTCCAATCTGACCTCACACACCTCCATTCTATGACTTCACACACCTCCATTCTCTGACTTCAAAAACCAACATTCTATGACTTCAAACACCTCCATTCTATGACTTCACACACCTCCATTCTGAGACTTCACACACCTCCGTTCTGTGACTTTACACACCTCCACTCTGTGACTACATACACTTCCATTCTGTGATTTCACACACCTCCATTCTTTGACTTCACACACCTCCATTCTATGAATTCACACACCTCCATTATGACTTCACACAACTCTATTCTGTGACTTCACACACCTGCCTTCTGTGACTTCACACACCTCCATTCTATGACTTCACACCTCCATTCTCTGACTTCACACACCTCCATTTTATCACTTCACACCCCTAAATTGTGACTTCACACACCTACGTTCTATCAGTTCACACACCTGCATTGTGACTTCACAAACCTCCATTCTCTGACTTCACACACCTCCATTCTGAATTCACACACCTCCATTCTGACTTCAAACACCTCAATTCTGTGACTTCACACACCTCCGTTCTATGACTTCACATACCTCATTTCTGAGTTGACACACCTCCATTCTATGACTTCACATACCTCCAATCTGACTTCACACACCTCCATTCTATGACTTCACACACCTCCATTCTGTGACTTCAGAAACCACCATTCTATGACTTCGCACATCTCCATTGTGACTTCACACACCTCCATTCTATGAGTTCACACAGCTCCATTCTGACTTCACACACCTCCATTCTATGACTTCGCAAACCTCTATTCTGATTTCACACCCCTCCATTCTGTGACTTCACATACCTCCATTCTTTGCCTTCACACCCATACATTCTGTGCCTTCACACACCTTAAATCTGAGTTCACACACCTCCATACTGTTACTTCACACACCTCCATTCTTTGACTTCACACACCTCCATTCTATGACTTCACACACCTCCATTCTATGACTTCACACACCTCCATTTTATGCCTTCACACACCTCCATTCTGTGACTTCACACACCTCTATTCTATGACATCACACGCCTCCATTCTGTGACTTCACACACCTCCATTCTATGACTTCACACACCTCCATTCTATGACTTCAGAAACCTACATTGTTACTTCATACACCTCCATTCTGTGACTTCACACACCTCCATTGTTTGCCTTCACAAACCTCCATTTTCACTACACACACCTCCATCCTATGTCTTCACACACATTCATTCTTACTGCAGAAATATCCATTCTATGACTTCACAAACCTCCCTTCTGTGAATTCACACACCTCCATTCTGAGTTCACACACCTCCAATCTGTGACTTCACACACCTCCATTCTGTGACTTCACACACCTCCATTCTATGACTTCACACAACTCCATTCTATGACTTCACACACCTCCATTCTGCCTTCACAGACTTCCATTTGACTTCAAACACCTCATTTCTGTGACTTCACACACCTCCATTCTATGATTTCACACACCTCCATTCTATGACTTCAAACACCTCCATTCTATGACTTCACACACCTCCTTTCTGAGTTGACACACCTCCATTCTGTTACTTCACACCCCTCCAATCTGACTTCACACACCTCCATTCTATGACTTCACACACCTGCATTCTCTGACTTCAAAAACCAACATTCTATGACTTCAGACACCTCCATTCTATGACTTCACACACCTCCATTCTATGACTTCACACACCTCCATTCTATGACTTCACACACCTCCATTGTATGACTTCAGAAACCACCATTCTATGACTTCGCACATCTCCATTGTGACTTCACACACCTCCATTCTATGAGTTCACACAGCTCCATTCTGACTTCACACACCTCAATTCTGTGACATCACACACCTCCATTCTATGACTTCACATACCTCATTTCTGAGTTGACACACCTCCATTCTGTGACTTCACATACCTCCAATCTGACTTCACACACCTCCATTCTATGACTTCACACACCTCCATTCTGTGACTTCAAAAACCACCATTCTATGACTTCGCACATCTCCATTGTGACTTCACACACCTCCATTCTATCAGTTCACACAGCTCCATTCTGCCTTCACACACCTCCATTCTATGACTTCGCAAACCTCTATTCTGAATTCTCACCCCTCCATTCTGTGACTTCACATACCTCCATTCTTTGACTTCACACCCCTCCACTCTGTGCCTTCACACACCTTAAATCTGAGTTCACACACCTCCATACTGGGACTTCACACACCTCCATTCTTTGACTTCACACACCTCCATTCTATGACTTCACACACCTCCATTCTATGACTTCACACACCTCCATTTTATGCCTTCACACACCTCCATTCCGTGACTTCACACACATCCACTCTATGACATCACACGCCTCCATTCTGTCACTTCACACACTTAGATTCTATGACTTCACACACCTCCATTCTTTGACTTCACACACCTCCGTTCCATGAATTCACACACCTCCATTCTATGAGTTCACACACCTCCATTCTATGAGTTCACACACCTCCATTCTATCAGTTCACACACCTCCATTCTTACTTCAGCAACATCCATTCTATGACTTCACACATCTCCATTCTATGACTTCACACACCTTCATTATTACTTCAGCCACATCCATTCTGTGACTTCACACACCTCCCTTCTGTGACTTCACACACCTCCATTCTATGACTTCACACACCTCCATTCTGAGACTTCACACACCTCCATTCTATGACTTCACACACTTCCATTCTATGACTTCACACACCTCCATTTTGTGACTTCACACACCTCAATTCTATGACTTCCCACAACTCCATTCTATGACTTCACACACGTGAATTCTGACTTCACACGCCTCCATTCCATGACTTCATACACCTCCATTCTATGACTCCACACACCAACATTCTTTGACTTCACACACCTCCATTCTCTGACTTCACATATTTCCATTCTGACTTCACACACATCCATTCTATGACTTCACAAATCTCCATTCTATGACTTCAGAAACCTCAATTCCATGACTTCATACACCTCCATTCTATGACTTCACACAACTCCATTCTGTGACTTCAAAAACCTCCATTGTATGACTTCACACACCTCCATTGTGACTTCACACACCATCATTCTATGAGTTCACACACAGCCATTCTGACTTCACTCACCTCCATTCTATGTGTTCACACAGCTCCATTCTGACTTCACACACCTCCATTCTATGACTTCGCAAACCTCTATTCTGACTTCACACCCCTCCATTCTGTGACTTCACATACCTCCATTCTTTGACTTCACACCCCTCCACTCTGTGCCTTCACACACCTTAAATCTGAGTTCACACACCTCCATACTGTGATTTCACACACCTCAATTCTGTGATTTACACACCTCCATTCTATGACTTCACACACCTCCATTCTATGACTTCACACACCTCCATTTTATGCCTGCACACACCTCCATTCTGTGACTTCACACACCTCCATTCTATGACATCACACGCCTCCATTCTGTGACTTCACACACCTCCATTCTATGACTTCAGAAACCTACATTGTTACTTCACACACCTCCATTCTGTGACTTCACACACCTCCATTGTTTTCATTCACACACCTCCATTTTGACTAAACACACCTCCATTCTATGTCTTCACACACCTTCATTCTTACTGCAGAAATCTCCATTCTATGACTTCACAAACCTCCCTTTTTTGAATTCACACACCTCCATTCTGAGTTCACACACTTCCATTCTGTGACTTCACACACCTCCATTCTGTGACTTCACACACCTCCATTCTATGACTTCACACACCTCCATTCTATGACTTCACACACCTCCATTCTGCCTTCACAGACTTCCATTTGACTTCAAACACCTCATTGCTGTGACTTCACACACCTCCATTCTATGATTTCACACACCTCCATTCTATGACTTCAAACACCTCCATTCTATGACTTCACACACCTCCTTTCTGAGTTGACACACTTCAATTCTGTGACTTCACACACCTCCAATCTGACCTCACACACCTCCATTCTATGACTTCACACACCTCCATTCTATGACTTCACACATCTCCATTCTTTGAATTCACACACCTCCATTGGGACTTCACACAACTCTATTCTGTGACTTCACACACATGACTTCTGTGACTTCACACACCTCCATTCTATGACTTCACACCTCCATTCTATGACTTCACATCTCCATTCTATGACTTCAAACACCAAAATTTATGACGTCACACACCTCCATTCTTTGACTTCACACACCTCCATTCTGACATCACACACCTACATTCTATGACTTCACACACTTCCATTCTATGACTTCACACACCTCCATTCTGTGACTTCACTCACCTCCATTGTGAGTTCACACACCTCCATTCTGTGACTTCACACACCTTGATTCTCTGACTTCACACACCTCCATTCTACGATTTCAAACACCTCCATTCTGTGAATTCACACATCTCCATTCTATGATTTCACACACCTCCATTCTGTAACTTCACACACTTCCATTTTGAGTTCACACACCTCCATTCTTTGACTTCACACACCTCCAATATATGACTTCACACACCTCCATTTTGTGACTTCACACACCTCCATTCTATGACTTCACACACCTCCATTCTATGACTTCACACACCTGCATTGTGACTTCACACACCTCCATTCTCTGACTTCACACACCTCCATTCTGAATTCACACATCTCCATTGTGACTTCACACACCTCAATTCTGTGACTTCACACACCTCCATTGTGTGACTTCACATACGTCCAATCTGACTTTACACACCTCCATTCTATGACTTCACACACCTCCATTCTGTGACTTCAAAAACCACCATTCTATGACTTCGCACATCTCCATTGTGACTTCACACACCTCCATTCTATGAGTTCACACAGCTCCATTCTGACTTCACACACCTCCATTCTATGACTTCGCAAACCTCTATTCTGACTTCACACCCCTCCATTCTGTGACTTCACATACCTCCATTCTTTGACTTCACACCCCTCCACTCTGTGCCTTCACACACCTTAAATCTGAGTTCACACACCTCCATACTGTGATTTCACACACCTCAATTCTGTGATTTACACACCTCCATTCTATGACTTCACACACCTCCATTCTATGACTTCACACACCTCCATTTTATGCCTGCACACACCTCCATTCTGTGACTTCACACACCTCCATTCTATGACATCACACGCCTCCATTCTGTGACTTCACACACCTCCATTCTATGACTTCACACACCTCCATTCTATGACTTCAGAAACCTACATTGTTACTTCACACACCTCCATTCTGTGACTTCACACACCTCCATTGTTTGCATTCACACACCTCCATTTTGACTAAACACATCTCCATTCTATGTCTTCACACACCTTCATTCTTACTGCAGAAATCTCCATTCTATGACTTCACAAACCTCCCTTTTTTGAATTCACACACCTCCATTCTGAGTTCACACACCTCCATTCTGTGACTTCACACACCTCCATTCTGTGACTTCACACACCTCCATTCTATGACTTCACACACCTCCATTCTATGACTTCACACACCTCCATTCTGCCTTCACAGACTTCCATTTGACTTCAAACACCTCATTGCTGTGACTTCACACACCTCCATTCTATGATTTCACACACCTCCATTCTATGACTTCAAACACCTCCATTCTATGACTTCACACACCTCCTTTCTGAGTTGACACACTTCAATTCTGTGACTTCACACACCTCCAATCTGACCTCACACACCTCCATTCTATGACTTCACACACCTCCATTCTATGACTTAACACACCTCCATTCTCTGACTTCACACACCTCCATTCTATGAATTCACACACCTCCGTTCTTTGACTTCACACACCTCCATTCTGTGACTTCCCACACCTCCATTCTGAGAATTCACACACCTCCACTCTGTGACTTTACACACCTCCACTCTATGACTACACACACCTCGATTTGTGATTTCACACACCTCTATTCTATGATTTCACACACCTCCACTCTATGACTTCACACATCTCCATTCTTTGAATTCACACACCTCCATTGTGACATCACACAACTCTATTCTGTGACTTCACACACATCCATTGTGTGACTTCACATACCTCCAATCTGACTTTACACACCTCCATTCTATGACTTCACACACCTCCATTCTGTGACTTCAAAAACCACCATTCTATGACTTCGCACATCTCCATTGTGACTTCACACACCTCCATTCTATGAGTTCACACAGCTCCATTCTGACTTCACACACCTCCATTCTATGACTTCGCAAACCTCTATTCTGACTTCACACCCCTCCATTCTGTGACTTCACATACCTCCATTCTTTGACTTCACACCCCTCCACTCTGTGCCTTCACACACCTTAAATCTGAGTTCACACACCTCCATACTGTGATTTCACACACCTCAATTCTGTGATTTACACACCTCCATTCTATGACTTCACACACCTCCATTCTATGACTTCACACACCTCCATTTTATGCCTGCACACACCTCCATTCTGTGACTTCACACACCTCCATTCTATGACATCACACGCCTCCATTCTGTGACTTCACACACCTCCATTCTATGACTTCACACACCTCCATTCTATGACTTCAGAAACCTACATTGTTACTTCACACACCTCCATTCTGTGACTTCACACACCTCCATTGTTTTCATTCACACACCTCCATTTTGACTAAACACACCTCCATTCTATGTCTTCACACACCTTCATTCTTACTGCAGAAATCTCCATTCTATGACTTCACAAACCTCCCTTTTTTGAATTCACACACCTCCATTCTGAGTTCACACCTCCATTCTGTGACTTCACACACCTCCATTCTGTGACTTCACACACCTCCATTCTATGACTTCACACACCTCCATTCTATGACTTCACACACCTCCATTCTGCCTTCACAGACTTCCATTTGACTTCAAACACCTCATTACTGTGACTTCACACACCTCCAATCTATGATTTCACACACCTCCATTCTATGACTTCAAACACCTCCATTCTATGACTTCACACACCTCCTTTCTGAGTTGACACACTTCAATTCTGTGACTTCACACACCTCCAATCTGACCTCACACACCTCCATTCTCTGACTTCACACACCTCCATTCTCTGACTTCACACACCTCCATTCTATGAATTCACACACCTCCATTCTTTGACTTCACACACCTCCATTCTGTGACTTCCCACACCTCCATTCTGAGAATTCACACACCTACACTCTGTGACTTTACACACCTCCACTCTATGACTACACACACCTCCATTTGTGATTTCACACACCTCCATTCTATGATTTCACACACCTCCATTCTATGACTTCACACATCTCCATTCTTTGAATTCACACACCTCCATTGTGACTTCACACAACTCTATTCTGTGACTTCACACACATGACTTCTGTGACTTCACACACCTCCATTCTATGACTTCACACCTCCATTCTATGACTTCACACACTTCGATTCTATGACTTCACACACCTCCATTCTGTGACTTCACTCACCTCCATTGTGAGTTCACACACCTCCATTCTGTGACTTCACACACCTTGATTCTCTGACTTCACACACCTCCATTCTACGATTTCAAACACCTCCATTCTGTAACTTCACACATCTCCATTCTATGATTTCACACACCTCCATTCTGTAACTTCACACACTTCCATTTTGAGTTCACACACCTCCATTCTTTGACTTCACACACCTCCAATATATGACTTCACACACCTCCATTTTGTGACTTCACACACCTCCATTCTATGACTTCACACACCTCCATTCTATGACTTCACACACCTGCATTGTGACTTCACACACCTCCATTCTCTGACTTCACACACCTCCATTCTGAATTCACACATCTCCATTCTGACTTCACACACCTCAATTCTGTGACTTCACACACCTCCATTGTGTGACTTCACATACCTCCAATCTGACTTCACACACCTCCATTCTATGACTTCACACACCTCCATTCTGTGACTTCAAAAACCACCATTCTATGACTTCACACATCTCCATTGTGACTTCACACACCTCCATTCTATGAGTTCACACAGCTCCATTCTGACTTCACACACCTCCATTCTATGACTTCGTACACCTCTATTCTGACTTCACACCCCTCCATTCTGTGACTTCACATACCTCCATTCTTTGACTTCACACCCCTCCATTCTGTGACTTCACATACCTCCATTCTTTGACTTCACTCCCCTCCATTCTGTGCCTTCACACACCTCCACTCTGTGACTTTACACACCTCCATTCTGTGACTTCACACACCTCCCTTCTGTGACTTCACACACCTCCATTCTATGGCTTCACACACCTCCATTCTAAGTCTTCACACACCTCCATTCTATGACTTCACACACTTCCATTGTTTGACATCATACACCTCCATTTTTTGACTTCACACCTCTGTTCCATGAATTCACACACCTTAATTCTTACTTCAGCAACATCCATTCTATGACTTCAGACACCTCCATTCTATGACTACACACACCTTCATTCTTACTTCAGCAACATCCATTCTATGACTTCACACACCTCCATTCTATGACTTCACAAACCTCCATTCTGGGACTTCACACACATCCATTCTGGGTTCACACATCTCCATTCTGTGACTTCATACACCTCGATTCTGACTTCACACACCTCCATTCTGTGACTTCCCATACCTCCACTCTGAGTTCACACACCTCCATTCTGTGTCTTCACACACCTCCATTCTGTGACTTCAGATACCTCCACTCTGAGTTCACACACCTCCATTCAGTGTCTTCACACACCTCCATTCTGTGACTTCACACAACTACTTCTCTGACTTCACACACCTCCATTCTGTGACTTCACAACCCTCTATTCTGTGACTTCACACACCTCCATTCTATGACATAACACACCTCCATTCTATGCCTTCACACACCTCCATTCTGTGACTTCACACACCTCCATTCTATGACATAACACACACCTCCATTCTGTGACTTCACACACCTCCATTCTATGAATTCACACACCTCCAATCTATGACTTCAGAAACCTACATTGTTACTTCACACACCTACATTCTATGAGTTCACACACCTGCATTGTGACTTCACACACCTCCTTTATCTGACTTCACACACCTCCATTCTGACTTCACACACCTCCATTCTGACTTCACACACCTCCATTCTATGACATCACACACCTCCATTCTATGACTTTACACACCTCCTTTCTGAGTTCACACACATCCATTCTGTGACTTCACACACCTCCATTGTGACTTCATATACCTCCATTCTATGAGTTCACACACCTCCATTCTGTCTTCACACACTTCAATTCTTTGACTTCACACAGCTCCATTCTCACTTCACGCTCCTCCATTCTGTGACTTCTCACACCTCTGTTCTGACTTCACACACCTGCATTCTGTGACTTCACACACCTCCATTCTATGACTTCACAAACCTCCATTCTTTGACTTCACACACCTCCACTCTGTGACTTTACACACCTCCATTCTGTGACTTCACACACCTCCATTCTGTGATTTCACACACAATCCATTCTATGACTTCACAAACCTCCCTTCTGTGAATTCGCATCTCCATTCTGGGTTCACACACCTCCATTCTGTGACTTCACACACCTCCATTCTGTGACTTCACACACCTCCATTCTATGACTTCACACAGCTCCATCTGTGACTTCACACACCTCCATTCTGACTTCACATACTTCCATTTTGACTTCAAACACCTCCATTCTGTGACTTCACACACCTCCATGCTGTGACTTCACACACCTCCATGCTATGACTTCACACACCTCCATTCTATGACTTCACACACCTCCATTCTGACTTCACATACTTCCATTTTGACTTCAAACACCTCATTTCTGTGACTTCACACACCTCCATTCTATGATTTCACACACCTCCATTCTATGACTTCACACACCTCCATTCTATGACTTCACACACCTCCTTTCTGAGTTGACACACTTCCATTCTGTGACTTCACACACCTCCAATCTGACCTCACACACCTCCATTCTATGACTTCACACACCTCCATTCTCTGACTTCAAAAACCAACATTCTATGACTTCAAACACCTCCATTCTATGACTTCACACACCTCCATTCTGAGACTTCACACACCTCCGTTCTGTGACTTTACACACCTCCACTCTGTGACTACATACACTTCCATTCTGTGATTTCACACACCTCCATTCTTTGACTTCACTCACCTCCATTCTATGAATTCACACACCTCCATTATGACTTCACACAACTGTGTTCTGTGACTTCACACACCTGCCTTCTGTGACTTCACACACCTCCATTCTATGACTTCACACCTCAATTCTATGGCTTCACACCTCCATTATATGACTTCACACACCAACATTTATGACGTCCACACCTCCATTCTGTGACTTCACACACCTCCATTCTGAGTTCACACACCTCCACTCTGTGACTTCACAATCCTCCATTATATGACTTCACACACCTCCATTTTGTGACTTCACAGACCTCCATTGTATGACTTCACACACCTCCATTCTATCACTTCACACACCTACATTGTGACTTCACACACCTACGTTCTATCAGTTCACACACCTGCATTGTGACTTCACAAACCTCCATTCAATGACTTCACACACCTACATTCTGAATTCACACACCTCCATTCTGACTTCACACACCTCAATTCTGTGACTTCACACACCTCCGTTCTATGACTTCACATACCTCATTTCTGAGTTGACACACCTCCATTCTGTGACTTCACATACCTCCAATCTGACTTCACACACCTCCATTCTATGACTTCACACACCTCCATTCTGTGACTTCAGAAACCACCATTCTATGACTTCGCACATCTCCGTTGTGACTTCACACACCTCCATTCTATGAGTTCACACAGCTAAATTCTGACTTCACACACCTCCATTCTATGACTTCGCAAACCTCTATTCTGACTTCACACCCCTCCATTCTGTGACTTCACATACCTCCATTCTTTGCCCCCACACCCCTCCATTCTGTGCCTTCACACACCTTAAATCTGAGTTCACACACCTCCATACTGTGACTTCACACACCTCCATTCTGTGACTTCACACACCTCCATTCTATGACTTCACACACCTCCATTCTATGACTTCACACACCTCCATTTTATGCCTTCACACACCTCCATTCTGTGACTTCACACACCTCTATTCTATGACATCACACGCCTCCATTCTGTGACTTCACACACCTCCATTCTATGACTTCACACACCTCCATTCTATGACTTCAGAAACCTACATTGTTACTTCACACACCTCCATTCTGTGACTTCACACACCTCCATTGTTTGCCTTCACAAACCTCCATTTTCACTACACACACCTCCATTCTATGTCTTCACACACATTCATTCTTACTGCAGAAATATCCATTCTATGACTTCACAAACCTCCCTTCTGTGAATACACACACCTCCATTCTGAGTTCACACACCTCCATTCTGTGACTTCACACACCTCCATTCTGTGACTTCACACACCTCCATTCTATGACTTCACACAACTCCATTCTATGACTTCACACACCTCCATTCTGCCTTCACAGACTTCCATTTGACTTCAAACACCTCATTTCTGTGACTTCACACACCTCCATTCTATGATTTCACACACCTCCATTCTATGACTTCAAACACCTCCATTCTATGACTTCACACACCTCCTTTCTGAGTTGACACACCTCCATTCTGTTACTTCACACCCCTCCAATCTGACTTCACACACGTCCATTCTATGACTTCACACACCTGCATTCTCTGACTTCAAAAACCAACATACTATGACTTCAAACACCTCCATTCTATGACTTCACACACGTCCATTCTATGACTTCACACACCTCCATTCTATGACTTCACACACCTCCATTCTATGACTTCAGAAACCACCATTCTATGACTTCGCACATCTCCATTGTGACTTCACACACCTCCATTCTATGAGTTCACACAGCTCCATTCTGACTTCACACACCTCAATTCTGTGACATCACACACCTCCATTCTATGACTTCACATACCTCATTTCTGAGTTGACACACCTCCATTCTGTGACTTCACATACCTCCAATCTGACTTCACACACCTCCATTCTATGACTTCACACACCTCCATTCTGTGACTTCAAAAACCACCATTCTATGACTTCGCACATCTCCATTGTGACTTCACACACCTCCATTCTATCAGTTCACACAGCTCCATTCTGACTTCACACACCTCCATTCTATGACTTCGCAAACCTCTATTCTGACTTCTCACCCCTCCATTCTGTGACTTCACATACCTCCATTCTTTGACTTCACACCCCTCCACTCTGTGCCTTCACACACCTTAAATCTGAGTTCACACACCTCCATACTGGGACTTCACACACCTCCATTCTTTGACTTCACACACCTCCATTCTATGACTTCACACACCTCCATTCTATGACTTCACACACCTCCATTTTATGCCTTCACACACCTCCATTCCGTGACTTCACACACATCCACTCTATGACATCACATGCCTCCATTCTGTCACATCACACACTTAGATTCTATGACTTCACACACCTCCATTCTTTGACTTCACACACCTCCGTTCCATGAATTCACACACCTCCATTCTATGAGTTCACACACCTCCATTCTATGAGTTCACACACCTCCATTCTATGAGTTCACACACCTCCATTCTTACTTCAGCAACATCCATTCTATGACTTCAGAGACCTCCATTCTATGACTTCACACACCTTCATTATTACTTCAGCCACATCCATTCTGTGACTTCACACACCTCCCTTCTGTGACTTCACACACCTCCATTCTATGACTTCACACACCTCCATTCTAAGACTTCACACACCTCCATTCTATGACTTCACACACTTCCATTCTATGACTTCACACACCTCCACTTTGTGACTTCACACACCTCAATTCTATGACTTCCCACAACTGCATTCTATGACTTCACACACGTGAATTCTGACTTCACATGCCTCCATTCCATGACTTCATACACCTCCATTCTATGACTCCACACACCAACATTCTTTGACTTCACACACCTCCATTCTGTGACTTCACATATTTCCATTCTGACTTCACACACATCCATTCTATGACTTCACAAATCTCCATTCTATGACTTCAGAAACCTCAATTCCATGACTTCATACACCTCCATTCTATGACTTCACACAACTCCATTCTGTGACTTCAAAAACCTCCATTCTATGACTTCACACACCTCCATTGTGACTTCACACACCATCATTCTATGAGTTCACACACAGCCATTCTGACTTCACTCACCTCCATTCTATGACTTCACACAGCTCCATTCTGACTTCACACAGCTCCATTCTATGACTTTGCACACATCTATTCTGACTTCACACACCTCCATTCTGTGACTTCACATACGTCATTTCTGAGTTGACACACCTCCATTGTGTGACTTCACATACCTCCAATCTGACTTTACACACCTCCATTCTATGACTTCACACACCTCCATTCTGTGACTACAAAAACCACCATTCTATGACTTCGCACATCTCCATTGTGACTTCACACACCTCCATTCTATGAGTTCACACAGCTCCATTCTGACTTCACACACCTCCATTCTATGACTTCGCAAACCTCTATTCTGACTTCACACCCCTCCATTCTGTGACTTCACATACCTCCATTCTTTGACTTCACACCCCTCCACTCTGTGCCTTCACACACCTTAAATCTGAGTTCACACACCTCCATACTGTGATTTCACACACCTCAATTCTGTGACTTCACACACCTCCATTCTATGACTTCACACACCTCCATTCTATGACTTCACACACCTCCATTTTATGCCTGCACACACCTCCATTCTGTGACTTCACACACCTCCATTCTATGACATCACACGCCTCGATTCTGTGACTTCAAACACCTCCATTCTATGATTTCACATACCTCCAGTCTGTGACTTCACACACCTCCATTCTATGACTTCACACACCTCCATCTATAACTTAACACCCCTACATTGTGACTTCACACCTCCATTCTATGAGTTCACACACATGCATTGTGACTTCACACACCTCCATTCTATGACTTCACCCACCAACATTCTGACTTCACACACCACCATTTTGACTGCACACGCCTCAGTTCTGTGACTTCACACACCTCCATTCTATGATTTCACACACTTCCATTCTATGACTTCACACCCCTCATTTCTGAGTTGACACACCTCCATTCTGTGATTTCACACACCTCCAATCTGACTTCACACACCTCCATTCTATGACTTCACACACCTCCATTGTGACTTCACACACCTCCATTCTATGAGTTCACACACCTCCATTCTGACTTCACACACCTCCATTCTATGACTTCACACAGCTAAATTCTGACTTCACACCTCCATTTGTGACTTCACACTCCACAATTTTGACTTCACACACCTCCATTCTGTGACTTCACACACCTCCATTCTGTGACTTCACACACATCCATTTTGACTTCACACACTTCCGTTCTTTGACTTCACACACCTCCATTCTGTGACTTCGCACACCTCCATTCCATGACTTCACACACCTCCATTCTATGAGATTACACACCACCATTCTGTGACTTAACACACCTTCATTTTGACTTCACACACTTCCATTCGTTGAATTCACACACCGCCATTCTGTGACTTCACACACCACCATTGTTTGACTTCACACTCCTCCATTTTTGGACTTCGCACACCTCCGTTCCATGACTTCACACATCTCCATATTATGAGTTCGCACACCTCCATTTTGACTTCACACACCTCCATTCTGTGACTTCACACACCTTCATTCTACTTCAGAAACATCCATTCTATGACTTCACACACCTCCATTCTATGACTTCACAAACCTCCATTCTGTGTCTTCACACACTTCCATTCTGAGTTCACACACTTCAATTCTGTGACTTCACACACCTCAATTCTGGCTTCACACACCTCCATTCTATGACTTCACACAATTCCTTTCTATGATTTCACACACCTCCATTCTTTGACTTCACACACCTCCATTGTGAGTTCACACACCTCCATTCTATGACTTCACACACCTCCATTATGACTTCACACACCTCCATTCAGTGACATCACACACCTCCATTCTGACTTCACACACCTCCATTCTCTGACTTCACACAACTCCATTCTGACTTCACACACGTCCATTCTGTGACTTCACACACCTCCATTCCATGACTTCACACACCTCCATTCGATGACTTCACACACCTCAATTCTCACTTCACACAGCTTCATTCTATGACTTCACACACCTCCATACTGTGACTTCACACACCTCCATTCTATGATTTCACACACCTCCATTGTGACTTCACACACCTCCATTCTATGAGTTCACACACCTCCATTCTGACTTCACACACCTCCATTCTATGACTTCACACACCTCCATTCTGACTTCACACACCTCCATTCTATGACTTCACACAACTCCATTCTGACTTCACACACCTCCATTCTGTGACTTCACACACCTCCATTCCATGACTTCACACACCTCCATTCGATGACTTCACACACCTCCATTCTTTGACTTCACACACCTGCATTCCATGACTTCACACACCTCTACTCTGTCAGTTCACACACATCCATTCTATGAGTTCACACACCACCATTTTGACTTCACACACCTCCATTCTATGACTACACACACCTACATTCTTACTTCAGGAACATCCATTGTATGAATTCACCCACCTCCATTCTATGACTTCACAAACCTCCATTCTATGACTTCACACTCCTCCATTCTATGACTTCACACACCTCCATTCTATGAATTCACACACCTCCATCCTGTGACTTCACACACCTCCATTCTATTACTTCACACACCTCCATTCTGTGACTTCACACACCTCCATTCTATGAGTTCACACACCTGCATTGTGACTTCACACACCTCCATTGTATGACTTCACACACCTCCATTCTGACTTCACACACCTCCATTCTGACTTCACAAACATCAATTCTGTGACTTCACACACCTCCATTCTTTGACTTCACACACCTCCATTGTGAGTTCACACACCTCCATTCTGACTTCACAAACATCAATTCTGTGACTTCACACACATCCATTCTACGACTTCACACACCTCCATTCTATGACTTCACAAACCTCCATTCTGACTTCACACACCTCCATTCTGACTTCACAAACATCAATTCTGTGACTTCACACACCTCCATTCATGACTTCACACACCTCCATTCTATGACGTCACACACCTCCATTCTATGACTTCACACACTTCCATTTTGTGACTTCACACACCTCCTTTCCATGACTTCACACAAATCCATTCCATGACTTCACACACCTCCATTCGATGACTTCACACACCTCCATTCTATGATTTCACACACCTCCCTTGGGACTTCACACACCTCCATTCTATGACTTCACACAACTCCATTCTGACTTCACACACTTCCATTCTTTGAATTCACACACCTCCGTTCTGTGACTTCACAAACATTAACATTGTTTGACTTCACACACCTCTATTTTTGGACTTCACTCACCTCCATTCCATGACTTCACAAACCTCCATTCTATGACTTCACACTCCTCCATTCTATGACTTCACACACCTCCATTCTATGACTTCACACACCTCCATTCTATGACTTCACACACCTCCATTCTATGACTTCACACACCTCCATTCTGTGACTTCACACACCACCATTCTATGAGTTCACACACCTGCATTGTGACTTCACACACCTCCATTGTATGACTTCACACACCTCCATTCTGACTTCACACACCTCCATTCTGACTTCACAAACATCAATTCTGTGACTTCACACACCTCCATTCTTTGACTTCACACACCTCCATTGTGAGTTCACACACCTCCATTCTGACTTCACAAACATCAATTCTGTGACTTCACACACATCCATTCTACGACTTCACACACCTCCATTCTATGACTTCACGATCCTCCATTCTGACTTCACACACCTCCATTCTGAGTTCACAAACATCAATTCTGTAATTTCACACACTTCCATTCTGTGACTTCACACACCTCCATTCTATGACTTCACACAGCTTCATTTTATGACTTCACACACTTCCATTCTGTGACTTCACACACCTCCATTCCATGACTTCACACAAATCCATTCCATGACTTCACACACCTCCATTCGGTGACTTCACACACCTCCATTCTATGATTTCACACACCTCCCTTGGGACTTCACACACCTCCATTCTGTGATTTCAGACACCTCAATTCTGTGACTTCACACACCTTTATTGTTTGACTTCACATACCTCCATTCTTTGACTTCACACACCTCCATTGCATGACTTCACACACCTCCATTCTGGGACTTCACACACCTCCATTCTGAGTTCACACACCTCCGTTCTGTGACTTAACCCACCTTCATTCTGTGACTTCACACACCTTCATTCTATGACTTCACACACCTCCATTTTATGACTTCACACACCTCCATTCTATGACTTCACACACCTCCATTCTTTGACTTCGCACACCTCCATTCTTTCACTTCACACACCTCTATTTTGAGTTCACACACCTACATTCTGTGACTTCACACACCTCCATTTGTGACTTTATACACCACCATTTTGACTTCACAAACCTCCATTCTGTGACTTCACAAACCTCCATTCTGTGACTTCACACACCTCTATTTTGACTTCACACACTTCCATTCTGTGACTTCACACACCTCCATTCTGTGACTTCGCATACCTCCATTGTTTGACTTCACACACCTCCATTCTTTGATTTCACACACCTCCATTCCATGACTTCACACACCTCCACTCTATCAGTTCACACACATCCATTCTATTAGTTCACATACCACCATTTTGATTGCACACACCTCCATTCTATGACTTAACACCTCTACAGTCTTACTTCAAAACATCCATTCTATAACTTTACAGACCTCCATTCTATGAGTTCACAAACGTCCATTCTATGACTTCACACACCTCCATTCTATGACTTCACACACCTCCATTCTATGACTTCACACACCTCCATTCTGACTTCACACACCTCCATTTTGACTTTACAAACATCAATTCTGTGACTTCACACACCTCCATTCTTTGACTTCACACACCTCCATTGTGAGTTCACACACCTCCATTCTGACTTCACAAACATCACTTCTGTGACTTCACACACCTCCATTCTATGACTTCACACACCTCCATTGTATGACTTCACACACCTCCATTCTCTGACTTCACAAACCTCCATTCTGTGTCTTCACACACTTCCATTCTGAGTTCACACACTTCAATTCTGTGACTTCACACACCTCAATTCTGGCTTCACACACCTCCATTCTATGACTTCACACAATTCCTTTCTATGATTTCACACACCTCCATTCTTTGACTTCACACACCTCCATTGTGAGTTCACACACCTCCATTCTATGACTTCACACACCTCCATTATGACTTCACACACCTCCATTCAGTGACATCACACACCTCCATTCTGACTTCACACACCTCCATTCTCTGACTTCACACAACTCCATTCTGACTTCACACACGTCCATTCTGTGACTTCACACACCTCCATTCCATGACTTCACACACCTCCATTCGATGACTTCACACACCTCAATTCTCACTTCACACAGCTTCATTCTATGACTTCACACACCTCCATACTGTGACTTCACACACCTCCATTCTATGATTTCACACACCTCCATTGTGACTTCACACACCTCCATTCTATGAGTTCACACACCTCCATTCTGACTTCACACACCTCCATTCTATGACTTCACACACCTCCATTCTGACTTCACACACCTCCATTCTATGACTTCACACAACTCCATTCTGACTTCACACACCTCCATTCTGTGACTTCACACACCTCCATTCCATGACTTCACACACCTCCATTCGATGACTTCACACACCTCCATTCTTTGACTTCACACACCTGCATTCCATGACTTCACACACCTCTACTCTGTCAGTTCACACACATCCATTCTATGAGTTCACACACCACCATTTTGACTTCACACACCTCCATTCTATGACTACACACACCTACATTCTTACTTCAGGAACATCCATTGTATGAATTCACCCACCTCCATTCTATGACTTCACAAACCTCCATTCTATGACTTCACACTCCTCCATTCTATGACTTCACACACCTCCATTCTATGAATTCACACACCTCCATCCTGTGACTTCACACACCTCCATTCTATTACTTCACACACCTCCATTCTGTGACTTCACACACCTCCATTCTATGAGTTCACACACCTGCATTGTGACTTCACACACCTCCATTGTATGACTTCACACACCTCCATTCTGACTTCACACACCTCCATTCTGACTTCACAAACATCAATTCTGTGACTTCACACACCTCCATTCTTTGACTTCACACACCTCCATTGTGAGTTCACACACCTCCATTCTGACTTCACAAACATCAATTCTGTGACTTCACACACATCCATTCTACGACTTCACACACCTCCATTCTATGACTTCACAAACCTCCATTCTGACTTCACACACCTCCATTCTGACTTCACAAACATCAATTCTGTGACTTCACACACCTCCATTCATGACTTCACACACCTCCATTCTATGACGTCACACACCTCCATTCTATGACTTCACACACTTCCATTTTGTGACTTCACACACCTCCTTTCCATGACTTCACACAAATCCATTCCATGACTTCACACACCTCCATTCGATGACTTCACACACCTCCATTCTATGATTTCACACACCTCCCTTGGGACTTCACACACCTCCATTCTATGACTTCACACAACTCCATTCTGACTTCACACACTTCCATTCTTTGAATTCACACACCTCCGTTCTGTGACTTCACAAACATTAACATTGTTTGACTTCACACACCTCTATTTTTGGACTTCACTCACCTCCATTCCATGACTTCACAAACCTCCATTCTATGACTTCACACTCCTCCATTCTATGACTTCACACACCTCCATTCTATGACTTCACACACCTCCATTCTATGACTTCACACACCTCCATTCTATGACTTCACACACCTCCATTCTGTGACTTCACACACCACCATTCTATGAGTTCACACACCTGCATTGTGACTTCACACACCTCCATTGTATGACTTCACACACCTCCATTCTGACTTCACACACCTCCATTCTGACTTCACAAACATCAATTCTGTGACTTCACACACCTCCATTCTTTGACTTCACACACCTCCATTGTGAGTTCACACACCTCCATTCTGACTTCACAAACATCAATTCTGTGACTTCACACACATCCATTCTACGACTTCACACACCTCCATTCTATGACTTCACGATCCTCCATTCTGACTTCACACACCTCCATTCTGAGTTCACAAACATCAATTCTGTAATTTCACACACTTCCATTCTGTGACTTCACACACCTCCATTCTATGACTTCACACAGCTTCATTTTATGACTTCACACACTTCCATTCTGTGACTTCACACACCTCCATTCCATGACTTCACACAAATCCATTCCATGACTTCACACACCTCCATTCGGTGACTTCACACACCTCCATTCTATGATTTCACACACCTCCCTTGGGACTTTCACACACCTCCATTCTGTGATTTCAGACACCTCAATTCTGTGACTTCACACACCTTTATTGTTTGACTTCACATACCTCCATTCTTTGACTTCACACACCTCCATTGCATGACTTCACACACCTCCATTCTGGGACTTCACACACCTCCATTCTGAGTTCACACACCTCCGTTCTGTGACTTAACCCACCTTCATTCTGTGACTTCACACACCTTCATTCTATGACTTCACACACCTCCATTTTATGACTTCACACACCTCCATTCTATGACTTCACACACCTCCATTCTTTGACTTCGCACACCTCCATTCTTTCACTTCACACACCTCTATTTTGAGTTCACACACCTACATTCTGTGACTTCACACACCTCCATTTGTGACTTTATACACCACCATTTTGACTTCACAAACCTCCATTCTGTGACTTCACAAACCTCCATTCTGTGACTTCACACACCTCTATTTTGACTTCACACACTTCCATTCTGTGACTTCACACACCTCCATTCTGTGACTTCGCATACCTCCATTGTTTGACTTCACACACCTCCATTCTTTGATTTCACACACCTCCATTCCATGACTTCACACACCTCCACTCTATCAGTTCACACACATCCATTCTATTAGTTCACATACCACCATTTTGATTGCACACACCTCCATTCTATGACTTAACACCTCTACAGTCTTACTTCAAAACATCCATTCTATAACTTTACAGACCTCCATTCTATGAGTTCACAAACGTCCATTCTATGACTTCACACACCTCCATTCTATGACTTCACACACCTCCATTCTATGACTTCACACACCTCCATTCTGACTTCACACACCTCCATTTTGACTTTACAAACATCAATTCTGTGACTTCACACACCTCCATTCTTTGACTTCACACACCTCCATTGTGAGTTCACACACCTCCATTCTGACTTCACAAACATCACTTCTGTGACTTCACACACCTCCATTCTATGACTTCACACACCTCCATTGTATGACTTCACACACCTCCATTCTCTGACTTCACAAACCTCCATTCTGACTTCACACACCTCCATTCTGACCTCACAAACATCAATTCTGTGACTTCACACACCTCCATTCTATGTCTTCACACACCTCCATTCTATGACTTTACACACCTCCATTCTATGACTTCACACACTTCCATTCTTTGACTTCACACACCTCCATTCTTTGACTTCACACACCTCCATTGTGAGTTCACACACCTCCATTCTGACTTCACAAACATCAATTCTGTGACTTCCCATACCTCTATTCTATGAGTTCACACACCTCCATTTGTGACTCTACACACCACCTTTTTGACTTCACACACCTCCTTTCTGTGATTTCACACACCTCCATTCTGTGACTTCACACACCTCTATTGTTTGACTTCACACCTCCATTCTTTGACTTCACACACCTCCATTCCATGACTTCACACACTTCCATTCTATGAGTTCACACACCTCCTTTCTATGAGTTCACACACCTCCATTTTGACTTCACACACCTCCATTCTGTGACTTCACACACCTCCATTCTGTGACTTCACACACCTCCATTTTGTGACTTCACACACCTCCATTCTATGACTTCACACACCTCCATTCTGTGACTTCACACACCTCCATTCTGTGACTTCACACACCTCGATTTTGACGTCACACACTTCCATTCTTTGACTACACACCTCCATTCTGTGACTTCACACACCACCCTTGTTTGACTTCACACACCTCCATTTTTGGACTTCACACACCTCCTTTCCATGACTTCACACATCTCCATGTTATGAGTTCGCACACCTCCATTTTGACTTCACACACCTCCATTCTATGACTTAACACACCTTCATTCTTACTTCACAAACATCAATTCTATGACTTCACACACCTCCATTCTATGACTTCACACACCTCCATCTGTGACTTCACACACCACAGTTCTGTGACTTCACACACCTCCATTATGACTTCACACACCTCCATTGTATGACTTCACACACCTCCATTCTATGACTTCACACACCTATATTCTTTGACTTCGCACACCTCCATTCTTTGACTTCACACACCTCCATTTTGAGTTCACACACATACATTCTGTGACTTCCCACACCTCCATTTGTGACGTTACACACCACCATTTCACTTCACACACCTCCATTTTGTGACTTCACACACCTCCATTCTGTGACTTCACACACCTCCATTTTGACTTCACACACTTCAATTCTGTGACTTCACACACCTCCATTCTGTGACTTCGCACACCTCCATTGTTTGACTTCACACACCTCCATTCTTTGACTTCACACACCTGCATTCCATGACTTCACACACCTCTACTCTGTCAGTTCACACACATCCATTCTATGAGTTCACACACCACCATTTTGACTTCACACACCTCCATTCTATGACTACACACACCTACATTCTTACTTCAGGAACATCCATTGTATGAATTCACCCACCTCCATTCTATGACTTCACAAACCTCCATTCTATGACTTCACACTCCTCCATTCTATGACTTCACACACCTCCATTCTATGAATTCACACACCTCCATCCTATGACTTCACACACCTCCATTCTATTACTTCACACACCTCCATTCTGTGACTTCACACACCTCCATTCTATGAGTTCACACACCTGCATTGTGACTTCACACACCTCCATTCTTTGACTTCACACACCTCCATTGTGAGTTCACACACCTCCATTCTGACTTCACAAACATCAATTCTGTGACTTCACACACATCCATTCTACGACTTCACACACCTCCATTCTATGACTTCACAAACCTCCATTCTGACTTCACACACCTCCATTCTGACTTCACAAACATCAATTCTGTGACTTCACACACCTCCATTCATGACTTCACACACCTCCAATCTATGACTTCACACACCTCCATTCTATGACTTCACACACTTCCATTCTGTGACTTCACACACCTCCTTTCCATGACTTCACACAAATCCTTTCCATGACTTCACACACCTCCATTCGATGACTTCACACACCTCCATTCTATGATTTCACACACCTCCCTTGGGACTTCACACACCTCCATTCTATGACTTCACACAACTCCATTCTGACTTCACACACCTCCATTCTGTGACCTCACACACCTCCATTCCATGACTTCACACACCTCCATTCTGTGATTTCACACACCTCCATTCTGTGACTTCACACACCTTTATTGTTTGACTTCACACAATGCATTCTTTGACTTCACACACCTTTATTCCATGACTTCACACACCTGCATTCTATGAGTTCTCAGACCTCCATTCTGTGAGTTCACACACCTCCATTTTGACTTCATACACCTGCATTTTATGACTTCACACACATTCATTCTTATTCAGAAACATCCATTCTATGACTTCACACACCTCCATTCTATGACTTCACACACCTCCATTCTGTGACTGCACACACCTCCATTCCATGACTTCACACACCTCCATTCTTTGACTTCACACACCTCCATTCTATGAGTTCACACACCTCCATTTGTGACTCTACACACCACATTTTTGACTTCCCACACCTCCATTCTGTGATTTCACACACCTCAATTCTGTGACTTCACACACCTTTATTGTTTGACTTCACACACCTCCATTCTTTGACTTCACACACCTCCATTGCATGACTTCACACACCTCCATTCTATGACTTCACAAACCTCCATTCTATGAGTTCACACACCTCCATTTTGACTTCCCACACCTCCATTCTGTGACTTCACACACCTCCATTTTGTGACTTCACACACCTCCATTCTATGACTTCACACACCTACATTCTGTGACTTCACACACCTCCATTCTGTTACTTCACACACCTGCATTTTGACTTCACACACTTCCATTCTTTGAATTCACACACCTCCATTCTGTGACTTCACAAACATTAACATTGTTTGACTTCACCCACCTCTATTTTTGGACTTCACACACCTCCATTCCATGACTTCACACATCTCCATTTTATGAGTTCGCAAACCTCCATTTTGACTTCACACACCTCCATTCTACGACTTCACACACCTTCATTCTACTTCAGAAACATCCGTTCTATGACTTCACACACCTCCATTCTATGATTTCACAAACCTTCATTCTGTGACTTCAGACACCTCCATTCTGAGTTCACACACCTCAATTCTGTGACTTCACACACCTCAATTCTGGCTTCACACACCTCCATTCTATGACTTCACACACTTCCATTCTATGACTTCACACACCTCCATTCTGTGACTTCACACACCTCCATTCTGTGACTTCACACACCTCCATTCTGTGACTTCACACATCTCCATTCTGTGACTTCACACAACTCCATTCTATGACTTCCCACACCTCCATTCTGGGACTTCACACACCTTCATTCTGAGTTCACACACCTCCGTTCTGTGACTTAACACACCTTCATTCTGTGACTTCACACACCTTGATTCTATGACTTCACACACCTCCATTCTTTCACTTCACACACCTCCATTTTGAGTTCACACACCTACATTCTGTGACTTCACACACCTCCATTTATGAATTTACACACCACCATTTTGACTTCACAAACCTCCATTCTGTGACTTCACAAACCTCCATTCTGTGACTTCACACACCTCCATTTTGACTTCACACACTTCCATTCTTTGACTTCACACACCTCCATTCTGTGACTTGACACACCTCCATTCTGTGACTTCACACACCTGCATTTGTGATTTCACACACCACAATTTTGACTTCACACACGTCCATTCTTTGCCTTCACACACCTCCATTCTCTGACCACACACCTCCATTTTGACTTCACACACTTTCATTCTGTGACTTCACACACCTCCATTCTGTGACTTCACACACCTCCATTGTTTGACTTCACACACCTCCATTTTGACTTCACATACCTCCATTCTAGGACTTCACACACCGTCATTCTTATTTCAGATATATCCATTCTATGACTTCACAAACCTCCCTTCTCTGAATGCACACACCTCCATTCTGGGTTCACACACCTCCATTCTGTGACTTCACACACCTCCATTCTGTGACTTCACACACCTCCATCTGTGACTTCACACACCTCCATTCTATGACTTCACACTCCGCCATTCTATTAGTTCACACACCTCCATTCTGTGACTTCACACACCTCCATTCTATAACTTCCCACACCTCCATTCTATGACTTTCCACACCTCCATTCTGTGACTTCAAAAACCAACATTCTATGACTTCAAACACCTCCATTCTATGACTTCACACTCCTCCATTCTGAGACTTCACACACCTCCACTCTGTGATTTTACACACCTCCACTCTGTGACTACACACACCTCCATTTTGTGATTTCACACACCTCCATTCTATGACTTCACACAGTTCCATTGTTTGACTTCATACACGTCCATTCTATGATTTCACACACCTCCATTCTATGACTTCACACACCTCCATTCTGTGACTTCACACACTTCCAATCTGAGTTCACACACCTCCAGTCTATGACTTCACACACCTCCATTCTTTGACATCAAAAACCACCGTTCTCTGACTTCACACACCTCCATTTTGACTTCACAAACCTCCATTCTACGAGTTCACACACTTCCATTCTGCCTTCACCCACCTCCATTCTATGACTTCACTCAGCTGCCTTCTGACTTCACACACCTCCATTTGTGAATTCACACACCACCATTTTGACTTCACACACCTCCATTCTGTGACTTCACACACCTCCATTCTGTGACTTCACACACCTCCATTCTGTGACTTCACACACCTCCATTGTTTGACTTCACACACCTCCATTCTTGGACTTCACACACCTCCATTCCATGACTTCACACACCTCCATTCTATGAGTTCACACACCTCCATTCTTTGAGTTCACACACCTCCATTTTGACTTCACACACCTCCATTCTATGACTTCACACACCTTCATTCCTACTTCAGAAACATCCATTCTATGACTGCACACATCTCCATTCTGTGACTTCACACAACTCCATTTTATGACTTCCCACACCTCCATTCTGGGACTTCACACACCTTCATTCTGAGTTCACACACCTCTGTTCTGTGACTTAACACACCTTCATTCTGTGACTTCACACACCTTCATTCTATGACTTCACACACCTCCATTCTATGAGTTCACACACCTGCATTGTGACTTCACACACCTCCATTCTATGACTTCACACACCTCCATTCTGACTTCACACACCTCCATTCTGACTTTACACACCTCCATTCTATGACTTCACACACCTCCATTCTATGACTTCACACACCTCCATTCTGTGACTTCACACACCTCCATTCTATGAGTTCACACACCTGCATTGTGACTTCACACACCTCCATTCTATGACTTCACACACCTCCATTCTGACTTCACACACCTCCATTCTGACTTCACAAACATCAATTCTGTGACTTCACACACCTCCATTTTTTGACTTCACACACCTCCATTGTGAGTTCACACACCTCCTTTCTGACTTCACAAACATCAATTCTGTGACTTCACACACCTCCATTTTTGGACTTCACACACCTCCTTTCCATGACTTCACTCATCTCCATTTTATGAGTTCGCACACCTCCATTTTGACTTCACACACCTCCATTCTATGACTTCACACACCTCCATTCTACTTCAGAAACATCCATTCTATGACTTCATACACCTCCATTCTATGACTTCACAAACCTCCATTCTTTGACTTCACACACCTTCATTCTGAGTTCACACACCTCATTTCTGTGTCTTTACACACCTCAATTCTGGCTTCACACACCTTCATTCTATGAATTCACACACTTCCATTCTATGACTTCACACACCTACATTCTTTGACTTCACACACCTCCATTTTGAGTTCACTCACCTCCATTCTCTGACTTCACACACCTCCATTCTTAGACTTCACACACCTCCACTCTGTGACTTCACACACCTCCATTCTGGGACTTCACACACCTTCATTCTGAGTTCACACACCTCCGTTCTGTGACTTAACACACCTTCATTCTGTGACTTCACACACCTTCATTCTATGACTTCACACACCTCCATTCTTTCACTTCACACACCTCCATTTTGAGTTCACACACCTACATTCTGTGACTTCACACACTTCCATTTGTGAATTTACACACCACCATTTTGACTTCACAAACCTCCATTCTGTGACTTCACAAACCTCCATTCTGTGACTTCACACACCTCCATTTTGACTTCACACACTTCCATTCTTTGACTTCACACACCTGCATTCTGTGACTTCGCACACCTCCATTGTTTGAATTCACACACCTCCATTCTTTGACTTCACACACCTCCATTCCATGACTTCACACACCTCCACTCTTTCAGTTCACACACATCCATTCTATGAGTTCACATACCACCATTTTGATTGCACACACCTCCATTCTATGACTTCACACCCCTACATTCTTACTTCAAAAACATCCATTCTATGACTTTACAGACTTCCATTCTGTGAGTTCACAAGCGTCCATTCTATGACTTCACACACCTCCATTCTATGACTTCACAAACCTCCATTCTATGACTTCACACACCTCCATTCTTTGACTTCACACATCTCCATTCTATGAGTTCACACACCTGCATTGTGACTTCACACACCTCCATTCTATGACTTCACACACCTCCATTCTGACTTCACACACCTCCATTCTGACTTCACAAACATCAATTCTGTGACTTCACACACCTCCATTCTTTGACTTCACACACCTCCATTGTGAGTTCACACACCTCCTTTCTGACTTCACAAACATCAATTCTGTGACTTCACACACCTCCATTCTATGACTTCACACACCTCCATTCTCTGACTTCACAAACCTCCATTCTGACTTCACACACCTCCATTCTGACCTCACAAACATCAATTCTGTGACTTCACACACCTCCATTCTATGACTTCACACACCTCCATTCTATTACTTCACACACCTCCATTCTATGACTTCGCACACTTCCATTCTTTGACTTCACAAACCACCATTCTTTGACTTCACACTACTCCATTGTGAGTTCACACACGTCCACTCTATGACTTCATACACCTCCATTCTAACTTCACACAGCTCCATTCCAGGACTTCACACACCTCCATTCTGTGCCTTCACACACCTCCATTCTATGACTTCACTCACCTCCATTCTGTGACTTCACACACCTCCATTCTGTGACTTCACACACCTCCCTTCTGTGACTTCACACACCTCCATTCTATGACTTCACACACCTCGATTCTATGAATTCACACATCTCCATTCTGTGACTTCACACAACTCCATTCTATGACTTCCCACACCTCCATTCTGGGACTTCACACACCTTCATTCTGAGTTCACACACCTCCGTTTTGTGCCTTAACACACCTTCATTCTGTGACTTCACACACCTTCATTCTATGACTTCACAACCCTCCATTCTTTCACTTCACACACCTCCATTTTGAGTTCACACACCTACATTCTGTGACTTCACACACCTCCATTTGTGAATTTACACACCACCATTTTGACTTCACAAACCTCCATTCTGTGACTTCACAAACCTCCATTCTGTGACTTCACACACCTCCATTTTGACTTCACACACTTCCATTCTTTGACTTCACACACCTCCATTCTGTGACTTCGCACACTTCCATTGTTTGACTTCACACACCTCCATTCTTTGACTTCACACACCTCCATTCCATGACTTCACACACCTCCACTCTATCAGTTCACACACATCCATTCTATGAGTTCACATGCCACCATTTTGATTGCACACACCTCCATTCTATGACTTCGCACCCCTACATTCTTACGTCAAAAACATCCATTCTATGACTTTACAGACCTCCATTCTGTGAGTTCACAAACGTCCATTCTATGACTTCACACACCTCCACTCTATGACTTCACACACCTCCATTCTATGACTTCACACACCTCCATTCTATGACTTCACACACCTCCATTCTGTGACTTCACACAACTCCATTCTATGAGTTCACACACCTGCATTGTGACTTCACACACCTCCATTCTATGACTTCACACACCTCCATTCTGACTTCACACACCTCCATTCTGACTTCACAAACATCAATTCTGTGACTTCACACACCTCCATTCTTTGACTTCACACACCTCCATTGTGAGTTCACACACCTCCATTCTGACTTTACAAACATCAATTCTGTGACTTCACACACCTCCATTCTATGACTTCACACACCTCCATTCTCTGACTTCACAAGCCTCCATTCTGACTTCACACACCTCCATTCTGACCTCACAAACATCAATTCTGTGACTTCACACACGTCCATTCTATGACTTCACACACCTCCATTCTATGACTTCACACACCTCCATTCTATGACTTCACACACTTCCATTATTTGACTTCACACACCACTATTCTTTGACTTCACACTACTCCATTGTGAGTTCACACACCTCCATTCTATGACTTCACACACCTCCATTCTAACTTCACACAGCTCCATTCCATGACTTCACACACCTCCATTCTGTGCCTTCACACACCTCCATTCTATGATTTAACACACCTTCATTCTTACTTCACAAACGTCCATTCTATGACTTCACGCACCTCCATTCTATGACTTCACACACCTCCAATCTATGACTTCACTCACCTGCATTCTGTGACTTCGCACACCTCCATTCTGTGACTTCACACACCTCCATTCAATGACTTCACACACCTCGATTCTATGAATTCACACATCTCCATTCTCTGACTTCACACAACTCCATTCTATGACTTCCCACACCTCCATTCTGGGACTTCACACACCTTCATTCTGAGTTCACACACCTCTGTTCTGTGACTTAACACACCTTCATTCTGTGACTTCACACACCTTGATTCTATGACTTCACACACCTCCATTCTTTCACTTCACACACCTCCATTTTGAGTTCACACACCTACATTCTGTGACTTCACACACCTCCATTTGTGAATTTACACACCACCATTTTGACTTCACAAACCTCCATTCTGTGACTTCACAAACCTCCATTCTGTGACTTCACACACCTCCATTTTGACTTCACACACTTCCATTCTTTGACTTCACACACCTCCATTCTGTGACTTCGCACACCTCCATTGTTTGACTTCACACACCTCCATTGTTTGACTTCACACACCTCCATTCCATGACTTCACACACCTCCACTCTATCAGTTCACACACATCCATTCTATGAGTTCACATACCACCATTTTGATTGCACACACCTCCATTCTATGACTTCACACCCCTACATTCTTACTTCAAAAACATCCATTCTATGACTTTACAGACTTCCATTCTGTGAGTTCACAAACGTCCATTCTATGACTTCACACACCTCCATTCTATGACTTCACACACCTCCATTCTATGACTTCACACACCTCCATTCTATGACTTCACACACCTCCATTCTGTGACTTCACACATCTCCATTCTATGAGTTCACACACCTGCATTGTGACTTCACACACCTCCATTCTATGACTTCACACACCTCCATTCTGACTTCACACACCTCCATTCTGACTTCACAAACATCAATTCTGTGACTTCACACACCTCCATACTTTGACTTCACACACCTCCATTGTGAGTTTACACACCTCCTTTCTGACTTCACAAACATCAATTCTGTGACTTCACACACCTCCATTCTATGACTTCACACACCTCCATTCTCTGACTTCACAAACCTCCATTCTGACTTCACACACCTCCATTCTGACCTCACAAACATCAATTCTGTGACCTCACACACCTCCATTCTATGACTTCACACACCTCCATTCTATGACTTCACACACCTCCATTCTATGACTTCACACACTTTCATTCTTTGACTTCACACACCACCATTCTTTGACTTCACACTACTCCATTGTGAGTTCACACACCTCCATTCTATGACTTCTCACACCTCCATTCTGACTTCACACAGCTCCATTCCATGACTTCACACACCTCCATTCTTTGCCTTCACACACCTCCATTCTATGACTTAACACACCTTCATTCTTACTTCACAAACATCCATTCTATGACTTCACCCACCTCCATTCTATGACTTCACACACCTCCAATCTATGACTTCACTCACCTCCATTCTGTGACTTCACACACCTCCATTCTGTGACTTCACACACCTCCATTCTGTGACTTCACACACCTCCATTCTATGACTTCACACACCTCGTTTCTATGAATTCACACATCTCCATTCTGTGACTTCACACAACTCCATTCTATGACTTCCCACACCTCCATTCTGGGACTTCACACACATTCATTCTGAGTTCACACACCTCCGTTCTGTGACTTAACACACCTTCATTCTGTGACTTCACACACCTTGATTCTATGACTTCACACACCTCCATTCTTTCACTTCACACACCTCCATTTTGTGTTCACACACCTACATTCTGTGACTTCACACACCTCCATTTGTGAATTTACACACCACCATTTTGACTTCACAAACATCCATTCTGTGACTTCACAAACCTCCATTCTGTGACTTCACACACCTCCATTTTGACTTCACACACTTCCATTTTTGACTTCACACACCTCCATTCTGTGACTTCGCACACCTCCATTGTTTGACTTCACACACCTCCAGTCTTTGACTTCACACACCTCCATTCCATGACTTCACACACCTCCACTCTATCAGTTCACACACATCCATTCTATGAGTTCACATACCACCATTTTGATTGCACACACCTCCATTCTATGACTTCACACCCCTACATTCTTACTTCAAAAACATCCATTCTATGACTTTACAGACCTCCATTCTGTGAGTTCACAAACGTCCTTTCTATGACTTCACACACCTCCACTCTATGACTTCACACACCTCCATTCTATGACTTCACACACCTCCATTCTATGACTTCACACACCTCCATTTTGTGACTTCACACAACTCCATTCTATGAGTTCACACACCTCCATTCTGACTTCACACACCTCCATTTTGACTTCACAAACATCAATTCTGTGACTTCACACACCTCCATTCTTTGACTTCACACACCTCCATTGTGAGTTCACACACCTCCTTTCTGACTTCACAAACATCAATTCTGTGACTTCACACACCTCCATTCTATGACTTCACACACCTCCATTCTCTGACTTCACAACCTCCATTCTGACTTCACACACCTCCATTCTGACCTCACAAACATCAATTCTGTGACTTCACACACCTCCATTCTATGACTTCACACACCTCCATTCCATGACTTCACACACCTCCACTCTATCAGTTCACACACATCCATTCTATGAGTTCACATACCACCATTTTGATTGCACACACCTCCATTCTATGACTTAACACCTCTACAGTCTTACTTCAAAACATCCATTCTATAACTTTACAGACCTCCATTCTATGAGTTCACAAACGTCCATTCTATGACTTCACACACCTCCATTCTATGACTTCACACACTCCATTCTATGACTTCACACACCTCCATTCTGACTTCACACACCTCCATTTTGACTTTACAAACATCAATTCTGTGACTTCACACACCTCCATTCTTTGACTTCACACACCTCCATTGTGAGTTCACACACCTCCATTCTGACTTCACAAACATCACTTCTGTGACTTCACACACCTCCATTCTATGACCTTCACAAACCTCCATTGTATGACTTCACACACCTCCATTCTCTGACTTCACAAGCCTCCATTCTGACTTCACACACCTCCATTCTGACCTCACAAACATCAATTCTGTGACTTCACACACCTCCATTCTATGTCTTCACACACCTCCATTCTATGACTCACACACCTCCATTCTATGACTTCACACACTTCCATTCTTTGACTTCACACACCTCCATTCTTTGACTTCACACACCTCCATTGTGAGTTCACACACCTCCATTCTGACTTCACAAACATCAATTCTGTGACTTCACATACCTTTATTCTATGAGTTCACACACCTCATTTGTGACTCTACACACCACCTTTTGACTTCACACACCTCCTTTCTGTGATTTCACACACCTCCAATCTGTGACTTCACACACCTTTATTGTTTGACTTCACACCTCCATTCTTTGACTTCACACACCTTTATTCCATGACTTCACACACTTCCATTCTATGAGTTCACATACCTCCTTTCTATGAGTTCACACACCTCCATTTTGACATCACACACCTCCATTCTGTGACTTCACACACCTCCATTCTGTGACTTCACACACCTCAGTTTTGACTTCACACACCTCCATTCTATGACTTAACACACCTCCATTCTGTGACTTCACACACCTCCATTCTGTGACTTCACACACCTCGATTTTGACTTCACACACTTCCATTCTTTGACTACACACCTCCATTCTGTGACTTCACACACCACCATTGTTTGACTTTACACACCTCCATTTTTGGACTTCACACACCTCCTTTCCATGACTTCACACATCTCCATGTTATGAGTTCGCATACCTCCATTTGACTTCACACACCTCCATTCTATGACTTCACACACATTCATTCTTATTCAGAAACATCCATTCTATGACTTCACACACCTCCATTCTATGACTTCACACACCTCCATTCTGTGCCTTCAAACACCTCAATTCAATGACTTAACACACCTTCATTCTTACTTCACAAACATCAATTCTATGACTTCACACACATGCATTCTATGACTTCACACACCTCCATCTGTGACTTCACACACCACAGTTCTGTGACTTCACACACCTCCATTATGACTTCACACACCTCTATTGTATGACTTCACACACCTCCATTCTATGACTTCACACACCTATATTCTTTGACTTCGCACACCTCCATTCTTTGATTTCACACACCTCCATTTTGAGTTCACACCCATACATTCTGTGACTTCCCACACCTCCATTTGTGACGTTACACACCACCATTTCACTTCACACACCTCCATTCTGTGACTTCACACACCTCCATTCTGTGACTTCACACACCTCCATTTTGACTTCACACACTTCCATTCTGTGACTTCACACACCTCCATTCTGTGACTTCGCACACCTCCATTGTTTGACTTCAACACACCTCCATTCTTTGACTTCACACACCTGCATTCCATGACTTCACACACCTCTACTCTGTCAGTTCACACACATCCATTCTATGAGTTCACACACCACCATTTTGACTTCACACACCTCCATTCTATGACTACACACACCTACATTCTTACTTCAGGAACATCCATTGTATGAATTCACCCACCTCCATTCTATGACTTCACAAACCTCCATTCTATGACTTCACACTCCTCCATTCTATGACTTCACACACCTCCATTCTATGAATTCACACACCTCCATCCTGTGACTTCACACACCTCCATTCTATTACTTCACACACCTCCATTCTGTGACTTCACACACCTCCATTCTATGAGTTCACACACCTGCATTGTGACTTCACACACCTCCATTGTATGACTTCACACACCTCCATTCTGACTTCACACACCTCCATTCTGACTTCACAAACATCAATTCTGTGACTTCACACACCTCCATTCTTTGACTTCACACACCTCCATTGTGAGTTCACACACCTCCATTCTGACTTCACAAACATCAATTCTGTGACTTCACACACATCCATTCTACGACTTCACACACCTCCATTCTATGACTTCACGATCCTCCATTCTGACTTCACACACCTCCATTCTGAGTTCACAAACATCAATTCTGTAATTTCACACACTTCCATTCTGTGACTTCACACACCTCCATTCTATGACTTCACACAGCTTCATTTTATGACTTCACACACTTCCATTCTGTGACTTCACACACCTCCATTCCATGACTTCACACAAATCCATTCCATGACTTCACACACCTCCATTCGGTGACTTCACACACCTCCATTCTATGATTTCACACACCTCCCTTGGGACTTCACACACCTCCATTCTGTGATTTCAGACACCTCAATTCTGTGACTTCACACACCTTTATTGTTTGACTTCACATACCTCCATTCTTTGACTTCACACACCTCCATTGCATGACTTCACACACCTCCATTCTGGGACTTCACACACCTCCATTCTGAGTTCACACACCTCCGTTCTGTGACTTAACCCACCATCATTCTGTGACTTCACACACCTTCATTCTATGACTTCACACACCTCCATTTTATGACTTCACACACCTCCATTCTATGACTTCACACACCTCCATTCTTTGACTTCGCACACCTCCATTCTTTCACTTCACACACCTCTATTTTGAGTTCACACACCTACATTCTGTGACTTCACACACCTCCATTTGTGACTTTATACACCACCATTTTGACTTCACAAACCTCCATTCTGTGACTTCACAAACCTCCATTCTGTGACTTCACACACCTCTATTTTGACTTCACACACTTCCATTCTGTGACTTCACACACCTCCATTCTGTGACTTCGCATACCTCCATTGTTTGACTTCACAAACCTCCATTCTTTATTTCACACACCTCCATTCCATGACTTCACACACATCCACTCTATCAGTTCACACACATCCATTCTATGAGTTCACATACCACCATTTTGATTGCACACACCTCCATTCTATGACTTCACACCTCTACAGTCTTACTTCAAAACATCCATTCTATAACTTTACAGACCTCCATTCTATGAGTTCACAAACGTCCATTCAATGAGTTCACACACCTCCATTCTATGACTTCACACACCTCCATTCTATGACTTCACACACCTCCATTCTGACTTCACACACCTCCATTTTGACTTTACAAACATCAATTCTGTGACTTCACACACCTCCATTCTTTGACTTCACACACCTCCATTGTGAGTTCACACACCTCCATTCTGACTTCACAAACATCACTTCTGTGACTTCACACACCTCCATTCTATGACTTCACACACCTCCATTGTATGACTTCACACACCTCCATTCTCTGACTTCACAAACCTCCATTCTGACTTCACACACCTCCATTCTGACCTCACAAACATCAATTCTGTGACTTCACACACCTCCATTCTATGTCTTCACACACCTCCATTCTATGACTTCACACACCTCCATTCTATGACTTCACACACATCCATTCTTTGACTTCACACACCTCCATTCTTTGACTTCACACACCTCCATTGTGAGTTCACACACCTCCATTCTGACTTCACAAACATCAATTCTGTGACTTCACATACCTCTATTCTATGAGTTCACACACCTCCATTTGTGACTCTACACACCACCTTTTTGACTTCACACACCTCCTTTCTGTGATTTCACACACCTCCATTCTGTGACTTCACACACCTCTATTGTTTGACTTCACACCTCCATTCTTTGACTTCACACACCTCCATTCCATGACTTCACACACTTCCATTCTATGAGTTCACACACCTCCTTTCTATGAGTTCACACACCTCCATTTTGACTTCACACACCTCCATTCTGTGACTTCACACACCTCCATTCTGTGACTTCACACACCTCCATTTTGTGACTTCACACACCTCCATTCTATGACTTCACACACCTCCATTCTGTGACTTCACACACCTCCATTCTGTGACTTCACACACCTCGATTTTGACGTCACACACTTCCATTCTTTGACTACACACCTCCATTCTGTGACTTCACACACCACCCTTGTTTGACTTCACACACCTCCATTTTTGGACTTCACACACCTCCTTTCCATGACTTCACACATCTCCATGTTATGAGTTCGCACACCTCCATTTTGACTTCACACACCTCCATTCTATGACTTCACACACATTCATTCTTATTCAGAAACATCCATTCTATGACTTCACACACCTCCATTCTATGACTTCACACACCTCCATTCTGTGACTGCACACACCTTCATTCCATGACTTCACACACCTCCATTCTTTGACTTCACACACCTCCATTCTATGAGTTCACACACCTCCATTTGTGACTCTACACACCACATTTTTGACTTCACACACCTCCATTCTGTGATTTCACACACCTCAATTCTGTGACTTCACACACCTTTATTGTTTGACTTCACACACCTCCATTCTTTGACTTCACACACCTCCATTGCATGACTTCACACACCTCCATTCTATGACTTCACAAACCTCCATTCTATGAGTTCACACACCTCCATTTTGACTTCACACACCTCCATTCTGTGACTTCACACACCTCCATTCTGTGACTTCACACACCTCCATTCTATGACTTCACACACCTACATTCTGTGACTTCACACACCTCCATTCTGTGATTTCACACACCTCCATTCTGTGACTTCACACACCTTTATTGTTTGACTTCACACAATGCATTCTTTGACTTCACACACCTTTATTCCATGACTTCACACACTTCCATTCTATGAGTTCACACACCTCCTTTCTATGAGTTCACACACCTCCTTTCTATGAGTTCACACACCTCCATTTTGACTTCACACACCTCCATTCTGTGACTTCACACACCTCCATTCTGTGACTTCACACACCTCAATTTTGTGACTTCACACACTTCCATTCTATGACTTCACACACCTCCATTCTGTGACTTCACACACCTCCATTCTGTGACTTCACACACCTCCATTTTGACTTCACACACTTCCATTCTTTGACTACACACCTCCATTCTGTGACTTCACACACCACCATTGTTTGACTTCACACACCTCCATTTTTGGACTTCACACACGTCCTTTCCATGACTTCACACATCTCCATGTTATGAGTTCGCACACCTCCATTTTGACTTCACGCACCTCCATTCTATGACTTCACACACATTCATTCTTATTCAGAAACATCCATTCTATGACTTCACACACCTCCATTCTATGACTTCACACACCTCCATTCTGTGACTGCACACACCTCCATTCCATGACTTCACACACCTCCATTCTATGACTTCACACACCTCCATTCTATGAGTTCACACACCTCCATTTGTGACTCTACACACCACATTTTTGACTTCACACACCTCCATTCTGTGATTTCACACACCTCAATTCTGTGACTCCACACACCTTTATTGTTTGACTTCACACACCTCCATTCATTGACTTCCCACAACTCCATTGCATGACTTCACACACCTCCATTCTATGACTTCACAAACCTCCATTCTATGAGTTCACACACCTCCATTTTGACTTCACACACCTCCATTCTGTGACTTCACCCACCTCCATTATGTTACTTCACACACCTCCATTTTGACTTCACACACTTCCATTCTTTGACTTCACACACCTCCAATCTGTGACTTCACAAACATTAACATTGTTTGACTTCACACACCTCTATTTTTGGACTTCACACACCTCCATTCCATGACTTCACACATCTCCATTTTATGAGTTCGCACACCTCCATTTTGACTTCACACACCTCCATTCTATGACTTCACACACCTTCATTCTACTTCAGAAACATCCGTTCTATGACTTCACACACCTCCATTCTATGATTTCACAAACCTTCATTCGGTGACTTCACACACCTCCATTCTGAGTTCACACACCTCAATTCTGTGACTTCACACACCTCAATTCTGGCTTCACACACCTCCATTCTATGACTTCACACACTTCCATTCTATGACTTCACACACCTCTATTCTGTGACTTCACACACCTCCATTCTTTGACTTCACACACCTCCATTCTGTGACTTCACACACCTCCATTCTTTGACTTCACACACCTCCATTCTGTGACTTCAGACACCTCCATTCTATGAATTCACACACCTCCATTCTATGAATTCACACATCTCCATTCTGTGACTTCACACAACTCCATTCTATGACTTCCCACACCTCCATTCTGGGACTTCACACACCTCTATTCTGAGGTCACACACCTCCGTTCTGTGACTTAACACACCTTCATTCCGTGACTTCACACACCTTCTTTCTATGATTTCACACACCTACATTCTATGACTTCACACACCTCCATTCTATGACTTCACACACCTATATTCTTTGACTTCGCACACCTCCATTCTTTGACTTCACACACCTCCATTTTGAGTTCACACACATACATTCTGTGACTTCACACACCTCCATTTGTGACGTTACACACCACCATTTTGACTTCACACACCTCCATTCTGTGACTTCACACACCTCCATTCTGTGACTTCACACACCTCCATTTTGACTTCACACACTTCCATTCTGTGACTTCACACACCTCCATTCTGTGACTTCGCACACCTCCATTGTTTGACTTCACACACCTCCATTCTTTGACTTCACACACCTCCATTCCATGACTTCACACACCTCTACTCTATCAGTTCACACACATCCATTCTACGACTTCCCACACCTCCATTCTATGACTTCACAAACCTCCATTCTGACTTCACAATCCTCCATTCTGACTTCACAAACATCAATTCTGTGACTTCACACACCTCCATTTATGACTTCACACACCTCCATTCTATGACTTCACACACCTCCATTCTATGACTTCACACACTTCCTTTCTGTGACTTCACACACCTCCATTCCATGACTTCACACAAATCCATTCCATGACTTCACACACCTCCATTCGATGACTTCACACACCTCCATTCTAGGATTTCACACACCTCCCTTGGGACTTCACACACCCCTATTCTATGATTTCACATAACTCCATTTTGACTTCACACACCTCCATTCTGTGACTTCACACACCTCCATTCCATGACTTCACACACCTCCATTCTGTGATTTCACACACCTCCATTCTGTGACTTCACACACCTTTATTGTTTGACTTCACACAATGCATTCTTTGACTTCACACACCTTTATTCCATGACTTCACACACCTCCATTCTATGAGTTCTCAGACCTCCATTCTATGAGTTCACACACCTCCATTTTGACTTCATACACCTCCATTTTATGACTTCACACACTTTCATTCTTATTCAGAAACATCCATTCTATGACTTCACACACCTCCATTCTATGACTTCACACACCTCCATTCTGTGACTGCACACACCTCCATTCCATGACTTCACACACCTCCATTCTTTGACTTCACACACCTCCATTCTATGAGTTCACACACCTCCATTTGTGACTCTACACACCACATTTTTGACTTCACACACCTCCATTCTGTGATTTCACACACCTCAATTCTGTGACTTCACACACCTTTATTGTTTGACTTCACACACCTCCATTCTTTGACTTCACACACCTCTATTGCATGACTTCACACACCTCCATTCTGGGACTTCACACAACTCCATTCTGAGTTCACACACCTCCGTTCTGTGACTTCACACACCTTCATTCTGTGACTTCACACAACTTCATTCTATGACTTCACACACCTCCATTTTATGACTTCACACACCTCCATTCTATGACGTCACACACCTCCATTCTTTGACTTCGCACACCTCCATTCTTTCACTTCACACACCTCCATTTTGAGTTCACACACCTACATTCTGTGACTTCACACACCTCCATTTGTGACTTTATACACCACCATTTTGACTTCACAAACCTCCATTCTGTGACTTCACAAACCTCCATTCTGTGACTTCACACACCTCCATTTTGACATCACACACTTCCATTCTGTGACTTCACACACCTCCATTCTGTGACTTCGCATACCTCCATTGTTTGACTTCACACACCTCCATTCTTTGATTTCACACACCTCCATTCCATGACTTCACACACCTCCACTCTATCAGATCACACACATCCATTCTATGAGTTCACATACCACCATTTTGATTGCACACACCTCCATTCTATGACTTCACACCTCTACAGTCTTACTTCAAAACATCCATTCTATAACTTTACAGACCTCCATTCTATGAGTTCACAAACGTCCATTCTATGACTTCACAAACCTCCATTCTATGACTTCACACACCTCCATTCTATGACTTCACACACCTCCATTCTGACTTCACACACCTCCATTTTGACTTTACAAACATCAATTCTGTGACTTCACACACCTCCATTCTTTGACTTCACACACCTCCATTGTGAGTTCACACACCTCCATTCTGACTTCACAAACATCACTTCTGTGACTTCACACACCTCCATTCTATGACTTCACACACCTCCATTGTATGACTTCACACACCTCCATTCTCTGACTTCACAAACCTCTATTCTGACTTCACACACCTCCATTCTGACCTCACAAACATCAATTCTGTGATTTCACACACCTCCATTCTGTGACTTCACACACCTTTATTGTTTGACTTCACACCTCCATTCTTTGACTTCACACACCTCCATTCCATGACTTCACACACTTCCATTCTATGAGTTCACACACCTCCTTTCTATGAGTTCACACACCTCCATTTTGACTTCACACACCTCCATTTTGACTTCACACACCTCCATTCTGTGACTTCACACACCTCCATTCTGTGACTTCACACACCTCCATTCGGTGACTTCACACCTCGATTTTGACTTCACACACTTCCATTCTTTGACTACACACCTCCATTCTGTGACTTCACACACCACCATTGTTTGACTTCACACACCTCCATTTTTGGACTTCACAAACCTCCTTTCCATGACTTCACACATCTCCATGTTATGAGTTCGCACACCTCCATTTTGACTTCACACACCTCCATTCTATGACTTCACAAACCTCCATTCTATGAGTTCACACACCTCCATTTTGACTTCACACACCTCCATTCTGTGACTTGACACACCCCCATTCTGTGACTTCACACACCTCCATTCTATGACCTCACACACCTACATTCTGTGACTTCACACACCTCCCTTCTGTTACTTCACACACCTCCATTTTGACTTCACACACTTCCATTCTTTGAATTCACACACCTCCATTCTGTGACTTCACAAACATTAACATTGTTTGACTTCACACACCTCTATTTTTGGACTTCACACACCTCCATTCCATGACTTCACAAATCTCCATTTTATGAGTTCGCGCACCTCCATTTTGACTTCACACACCTCCATTCTATGACTTCACACACCTTCATTCTACTTCAGAAACATCCGTTCTATGACTTCACACACCTCCATTCTATGATTTCACAAACCTTCATTCTGTGACTTCACACACCTCAATTCTGTGACTTCACACACCTCAATTCTGGCTTCACACACTTCCATTCTATGACTTCACACACCTCCATTCTGTGACTTCACACACCTCCATTCTTTGATTTCACACACCTCCATTCTGTGACTTCACACACCTCCATTCTATGACTTCACACACCTCCATTCTGACTTCACACACCTCCATTTTGACTTTACAAACATCAATTCTGTGACTTCACACACCTCCATTCTTTGACTTCACACACCTCCATTGTGAGTTCACACACCTCCATTCTGACTTCACAAACATCACTTCTGTGACTTCACACACCTCCATTCTATGACTTCACACACCTCCATTGTATGACTTCACACACCTCCATTCTCTGACTTCACAAACCTCTATTCTGACTTCACACACCTCCATTCTGACCTCACAAACATCAATTCTGTGATTTCACACACCTCCATTCTGTGACTTCACACACCTTTATTGTTTGACTTCACACCTCCATTCTTTGACTTCACACACCTCCATTCCATGACTTCACACACTTCCATTCTATGAGTTCACACACCTCCTTTCTATGAGTTCACACACCTCCATTTTGACTTCACACACCTCCATTTTGACTTCACACACCTCCGTTCTGTGACTTAACACACCTTCATTCCGTGACTTCACACACCTTCTTTCGATTTCACACACCTACATTCTATGACTTCACACACCTCCATTCTATGACTTCACACACCTATATTCTTTGACTTCGCACACCTCCATTCTTTGACTTCACACACCTCCATTTTGAGTTCACACACATACATTCTGTGACTTCACACACCTCCATTTGTGACGTTACACACCACCATTTTGACTTCACACACCTCCATTCTGTGACTTCACACACCTCCATTCTGTGACTTCACACACCTCCATTTTGACTTCACACACTTCCATTCTGTGACTTCACACACCTCCATTCTGTGACTTCGCACACCTCCATTGTTTGACTTCACACACCTCCATTCTTTGACTTCACACACCTCCATTCCATGACTTCACACACCTCTACTCTATCAGTTCACACACATCCATTCTACGACTTCCCACACCTCCATTCTATGACTTCACAAACCTCCATTCTGACTTCACAATCCTCCATTCTGACTTCACAAACATCAATTCTGTGACTTCACACACCTCCATTTATGACTTCACACACCTCCATTCTATGACTTCACACACCTCCATTCTATGACTTCACACACTTCCTTTCTGTGACTTCACACACCTCCATTCCATGACTTCACACAAATCCATTCCATGACTTCACACACCTCCATTCGATGACTTCACACACCTCCATTCTAGGATTTCACACACCTCCCTTGGGACTTCACACACCCCTATTCTATGATTTCACATAACTCCATTTTGACTTCACACACCTCCATTCTGTGACTTCACACACCTCCATTCCATGACTTCACACACCTCCATTCTGTGATTTCACACACCTCCATTCTGTGACTTCACACACCTTTATTGTTTGACTTCACACAATGCATTCTTTGACTTCACACACCTTTATTCCATGACTTCACACACCTCCATTCTATGAGTTCTCAGACCTCCATTCTATGAGTTCACACACCTCCATTTTGACTTCATACACCTCCATTTTATGACTTCACACACTTTCATTCTTATTCAGAAACATCCATTCTATGACTTCACACACCTCCATTCTATGACTTCACACACCTCCATTCTGTGACTGCACACACCTCCATTCCATGACTTCACACACCTCCATTCTTTGACTTCACACACCTCCATTCTATGAGTTCACACACCTCCATTTGTGACTCTACACACCACATTTTTGACTTCACACACCTCCATTCTGTGATTTCACACACCTCAATTCTGTGACTTCACACACCTTTATTGTTTGACTTCACACACCTCCATTCTTTGACTTCACACACCTCTATTGCATGACTTCACACACCTCCATTCTGGGACTTCACACAACTCCATTCTGAGTTCACACACCTCCGTTCTGTGACTTCACACACCTTCATTCTGTGACTTCACACAACTTCATTCTATGACTTCACACACCTCCATTTTATGACTTCACACACCTCCATTCTATGACGTCACACACCTCCATTCTTTGACTTCGCACACCTCCATTCTTTCACTTCACACACCTCCATTTTGAGTTCACACACCTACATTCTGTGACTTCACACACCTCCATTTGTGACTTTATACACCACCATTTTGACTTCACAAACCTCCATTGTTTGACTTCACACACCTCCATTCTTTGATTTCACACACCTCCATTCCATGACTTCACACACCTCCACTCTATCAGATCACACACATCCATTCTATGAGTTCACATACCACCATTTTGATTGCACACACCTCCATTCTATGACTTCACACCTCTACAGTCTTACTTCAAAACATCCATTCTATAACTTTACAGACCTCCATTCTATGAGTTCACAAACGTCCATTCTATGACTTCACAAACCTCCATTCTATGACTTCACACACCTCCATTCTATGACTTCACACACCTCCATTCTGACTTCACACACCTCCATTTTGACTTTACAAACATCAATTCTGTGACTTCACACACCTCCATTCTTTGACTTCACACACCTCCATTGTGAGTTCACACACCTCCATTCTGACTTCACAAACATCACTTCTGTGACTTCACACACCTCCATTCTATGACTTCACACACCTCCATTGTATGACTTCACACACCTCCATTCTCTGACTTCACAAACCTCTATTCTGACTTCACACACCTCCATTCTGACCTCACAAACATCAATTCTGTGATTTCACACACCTCCATTCTGTGACTTCACACACCTTTATTGTTTGACTTCACACCTCCATTCTTTGACTTCACACACCTCCATTCCATGACTTCACACACTTCCATTCTATGAGTTCACACACCTCCTTTCTATGAGTTCACACACCTCCATTTTGACTTCACACACCTCCATTTTGACTTCACACACCTCCATTCTGTGACTTCACACACCTCCATTCTGTGACTTCACACACCTCCATTCGGTGACTTCACACCTCGATTTTGACTTCACACACTTCCATTCTTTGACTACACACCTCCATTCTGTGACTTCACACACCACCATTGTTTGACTTCACACACCTCCATTTTTCGACTTCACAAACCTCCTTTCCATGACTTCACACATCTCCATGTTATGAGTTCGCACACCTCCATTTTGACTTCACACACCTCCATTCTATGACTTCACAAACCTCCATTCTATGAGTTCACACACCTCCATTTTGACTTCACACACCTCCATTCTGTGACTTGACACACCCCCATTCTTGTGACTTCACACACCTCCATTCTATGACCTCACACACCTACATTCTGTGACTTCACACACCTCCCTTCTGTTACTTCACACACCTCCATTTTGACTTCACACACTTCCATTCTTTGAATTCACACACCTCCATTCTGTGACTTCACAACATTAACATTGTTTGACTTCACACACCTCTATTTTTGGACTTCACACACCTCCATTCCATGACTTCACAAATCTCCATTTTATGAGTTCGCGCACCTCCATTTTGACTTCACACACCTCCATTCTATGACTTCACACACCTTCATTCTACTTCAGAAACATCCGTTCTATGACTTCACACACCTCCATTCTATGATTTCACAAACCTTCATTCTGTGACTTCACACACCTCAATTCTGTGACTTCACACACCTCAATTCTGGCTTCACACACTTCATTCTATGACTTCACACACCTCCATTCTGTGACTTCACACACCTCCATTCTTTGATTTCACACACCTCCATTCTGTGACTTCACACACCTCCATTCTATGACTTCACACACCTCCATTCTGACTTCACACACCTCCATTTTGACTTTACAAACACATCAATTCTGTGACTTCACACACCTCCATTCTTTGACTTCACACACCTCCATTGTGAGTTCACACACCTCCATTCTGACTTCACAAACATCACTTCTGTGACTTCACACACCTCCATTCTATGACTTCACACACCTCCATTGTATGACTTCACACACCTCCATTCTCTGACTTCACAAACCTCTATTCTGACTTCACACACCTCCATTCTGACCTCACAAACATCAATTCTGTGATTTCACACACCTCCATTCTGTGACTTCACACACCTTTATTGTTTGACTTCACACCTCCATTCTTTGACTTCACACACCTCCATTCCATGACTTCACACACTTCCATTCTATGAGTTCACACACCTCCTTTCTATGAGTTCACACACCTCCATTTTGACTTCACACACCTCCATTTTGACTTCACACACCTCCGTTCTGTGACTTAACACACCTTCATTCCGTGACTTCACACACCTTCTTTCGATTTGCACACACCTACATTCTATGACTTCACACACCTCCATTCTATGACTTCACACACCTATATTCTTTGACTTCGCACACCTCCATTCTTTGACTTCACACACCTCCATTTTGAGTTCACACACATACATTCTGTGACTTCACACACCTCCATTTGTGACGTTACACACCACCATTTTGACTTCACACACCTCCATTCTGTGACTTCACACACCTCCATTCTGTGACTTCACACACCTCCATTTTGACTTCACACACTTCCATTCTGTGACTTCACACACCTCCATTCTGTGACTTCGCACACCTCCATTGTTTGACTTCACACACCTCCATTCTTTGACTTCACACACCTCCATTCCATGACTTCACACACCTCTACTCTATCAGTTCACACACATCCATTCTACGACTTCACACACCTCCATTCTATGACTTCACAAACCTCCATTCTGACTTCACAATCCTCCATTCTGACTTCACAAACATCAATTCTGTGACTTCACACACCTCCATTTATGACTTCACACACCTCCATTCTATGACTTCACACACCTCCATTCTATGACTTCACACACTTCCTTTCTGTGACTTCACACACCTCCATTCCATGACTTCACACAAATCCATTCCATGACTTCAAACACCTCCATTCGATGACTTCACACACCTCCATTCTAGGATTTCACACACCTCCCTTGGGACTTCACACACCCCTATTCTATGATTTCACATAACTCCATTTTGACTTCACACACCTCCATTCTGTGACTTCACACACCTCCATTCCATGACTTCACACACCTCCATTCTGTGATTTCACACACCTCCATTCTGTGACTTCACACACCTTTATTGTTTGACTTCACACAATGCATTCTTTGACTTCACACACCTTTATTCCATGACTTCACACACCTCCATTCTATGACTTCTCAGACCTCCATTCTATGAGTTCACACACCTCCATTTTGACTTCATACACCTCCATTTTATGACTTCACACACTTTCATTCTTATTCAGAAACATCCATTCTATGACTTCACACACCTCCATTCTATGACTTCACACACCTCCATTCTGTGACTGCACACACCTCCATTCCATGACTTCACACACCTCCATTCTTTGACTTCACACACCTCCATTCTATGAGTTCACACACCTCCATTTGTGACTCTACACACCACATTTTTGACTTCACACACCTCCATTCTGTGATTTCACACACCTCAATTCTGTGACTTCACACACCTTTATTGTTTGACTTCACACACCTCCATTCTTTGACTTCACACACCTCTATTGCATGACTTCACACACCTCCATTCTGGGACTTCACACAACTCCATTCTGAGTTCACACACCTCCGTTCTGTGACTTCACACACCTTCATTCTGTGACTTCACACAACTTCATTCTATGACTTCACACACCTCCATTTTATGACTTCACACACCTCCATTCTATGACGTCACACACCTCCATTCTTTGACTTCGCACACCTCCATTCTTTCACTTCACACACCTCCATTTTGAGTTCACACACCTACATTCTGTGACTTCACACACCTCCATTTGTGACTTTATACACCACCATTTTGACTTCACAAACCTCCATTCTGTGACTTCACAAACCTCCATTCTGTGACTTCACACACCTCCATTTTGACATCACACACTTCCATTCTGTGACTTCACACACCTCCATTCTGTGACTTCGCATACCTCCATTGTTTGACTTCACACACCTCCATTCTTTGATTTCACACACCTCCATTCCATGACTTCACACACCTCCACTCTATCAGATCACACACATCCATTCTATGAGTTCACATACCACCATTTTGATTGCACACACCTCCATTCTATGACTTCACACCTCTACAGTCTTACTTCAAAACATCCATTCTATAACTTTACAGACCTCCATTCTATGAGTTCACAAACGTCCATTCTATGACTTCACAAACCTCCATTCTATGACTTCACACACCTCCATTCTATGACTTCACACACCTCCATTCTGACTTCACACACCTCCATTTTGACTTTACAAACATCAATTCTGTGACTTCACACACCTCCATTCTTTGACTTCACACACCTCCATTGTGAGTTCACACACCTCCATTCTGACTTCACAAACATCACTTCTGTGACTTCACACACCTCCATTCTATGACTTCACACACCTCCATTGTATGACTTCACACACCTCCATTCTCTGACTTCACAAACCTCTATTCTGACTTCACACACCTCCATTCTGACCTCACAAACATCAATTCTGTGATTTCACACACCTCCATTCTGTGACTTCACACACCTTTATTGTTTGACTTCACACCTCCATTCTTTGACTTCACACACCTCCATTCCATGACTTCACACACTTCCATTCTATGAGTTCACACACCTCCTTTCTATGAGTTCACACCCCATTTGACTTCACACACCTCCATTTTGACTGTCACACACCTCCATTCTGTGACTTCACACACCTCCATTCTGTGACTTCACACACCTCCATTCGGTGACTTCACACCTCGATTTTGACTTCACACACTTCCATT